>ML800985.1:0-13440 GCA_009831015.1 Picea engelmannii
AAAAAAATAATGCCTTGAACAAAAATAAACACTGCAATAAAAATGTACAAACGAAATTCACCAACCTAGAATTATGTTGTCTTTTACTCAATGGAAATGGCTCAAACTCTAGGCATTATTACATTTGCAGAACCATCATAGTGTCTATATTATTCACTGACCCAACTACATAAGACTGATCTATGACATCCCAAAGGCCCTTTTTTCATATAGACAACTCATATTTATGGTTGTAATATTTTGTCTATGGACTTCCAACTACCCAACTATTCAAATTCAACACCTCATATTCTATGGATTTATAAAATTCACTAAGGACAACAAATTACATTACAAATTTACGAAAAAAAATGTTTATTTAAATGCACTCCACTTATAATTAAGGCTACATGGAAACATGATATACTAAAAAATAGTCATTATATCATCTCACATGCTTAGAATGGATGCATTTATGTAAATTTTCATTTATTCCTCAAAATTTCAAGTCTGTGATTAAAAACAAGGTACATATCTACATGAGAGGGCTCAGAAAAAGCATGCCAAAATTCATATAAATGTCCTTATTAGAACGCGAGTCTTTATTTATGTATATTTTTTTCAATATTAAAAAAACTCATATCTCATGATTTTAGATTCCAAATCCATTTGCTCGCATATAGTCTACCAAGTCATAAACTTTTGTATTTTTTATTGAAATTGACCAAAATTGCCTCTCTTCACTAAAATGCATGCTCAGGGTTAAGTTCTTGGAAAATTTGAGCCATTCAAATTGGAGAGAGTGTTTTTTTTTTTCTTCCACCTTTCTACATTTTCATATTTACAATTTGAGTCTTAATTGTTGTTGTTGAGAAAAACTAGTCAAATCTACCCTTGTTTTACACAATGTCCCAAAAATTCTATGAGACCTCACCAAAATGCATGCCAAATATTTTTTATGCACAAAAGAAGGAATCAATCAATGCATGATTATATAATTCCATGCTAGGCACAAAACCCATATCTTAAAATTCCTTGATTCATCTCGAAATGCATGCAGTTGGTCTGTGAAAGGGTTTTTTTTCACTAAATATGACAATCTTTGGTACTTAGAGAAAATGCATGCCTAGGGAAAATTGTTATAGCATCAATTTCCACCAATAAATCATTGATTGATTTTTTGGCCTTGTCCTTATCCTACTTGCAAACACCATTTCCCCATACCTCCTCTAGATTATCTAAAAAACAATTTTTTAAAACTTGTACGCGCCCTAACAGTTATACAACACATGTGTACGTGGGTTTCTCAAAGGAAAGTCACGTACATGTCATTAAATGATAAAAAACAAAATGCATAATTGCGAGTTGAGTTATGGGTTTGTTTAGTTTCCTAACTCCTTTTTCCTATACACATCAATTTCCAACTGCTTGTAGATTATTTAAATAGAGAATGAATAATGAGAAGAAAGGTAATGAATGAATGAATCCTAAAGAAAAGTAATGTTGGTTGTGTTGGAAAATTGGTTTTCATTGATGTTAACCTTGGAAGAATCCCTAAATAAAATCCCATAATCCCCTAAAAGTGATGATGATGTGTCCACTTGAAGAAGCCTTAACATAAATGTGGTCCCCTTACGGTGTAGATTTTAAGAATGGCCCTCATGGGATGAGATAACATTTGGTTGTTTCCACATGCCCACTTTGAGTTGTACACAAATGGAGCCCACAACATATCCAATATAAATATTGCAAGCCTACAGATGTCCAAGATAAATATTGCAAGATCGAGGAAGTTGTTGAAAGTATTAATTTTTGGTTAATTTGGATACCCTATCTTTGAGAGAACTTTTAACCTAAATAATTAACTAAAATGGAAGAACAAGTTACATTGTTGTAATATTACTTTGATACCTTTCCAATGGTATATGTAAGTCCCTTTAACTCCCTAGGAATGAGGATATATGAGTTTTTCGGTCAAATAACCACCCAAAAAATTGAGGTCGGCTCAACAAATTTTTTGGGACGGAATTACTATAAATACAAGATATAATTTTGCATTTTTAGTGCAACCAACGAAGAGATCAAGTCTGAGGTGTGCTCAAAGTTTTGGGGTGTCTTTCTAGTGTGAAAGGGAAGTCTAAATTATTCTCTTAAGGTATTTCTTATTCTCAAGGTATGTTATGAGGATGTAATGTTGTCGTATGCACTGCTATGAGGTTTTGTTGTTGTCGTGATGTTTCCATGAGTGGATGTTGTTAATGGATGTTATTGTGAATGGATGTTACCGTCATTGGATTTTTTCGTCAGTAATTACATTCTGGGAATGATTTTATGTGTTTTTCTAGGGTTTGAAGGATTGTCTATGGAATGAAGCATCCAGGTGAAGTCAAAAGTACTCTATGTATGAAGGTCTTGGATTGGTGATATCTTATTTAGTTGGTGCTTAGTTGGGAATATTTGTGTCTTCATTCAGAAATTTGGTGTTTGTGCTTTAGGGAGTGGGTGATTCCCTCTAGTTGGAGTTGGTAAAGGCAGGGGTTTGGTGCCTCCTTCCAGTCAATGCTGGTAAATCAGGGAGTTGGAGCTTCCTTCAGATTGGTGCCTATAAATCACAGGGTTGGTGCCTCCTTCTAGTTGATGTTGGAGAATCTTGGAAGTCGTTGCTTCCTATGAATGTAATCTTAACATGATATAAGAAAAGAATTATGTAGTTTTCTCCAGTTCGGGTTTCCACATAAAAATAATTGTGTTTTGTGTATGTTTTTTTTGTGATGAAGAATGGCATTATTAATGGTTAATGTTTACATGATGTGCTTAAAGTAAAAAATGGTAAAAATTGATCAATATTGATCCCTCCCCCCCCCTCTCAGTATTGGTGAATATTCTAACAGGCTTAATTTTGCATCGTCTGCAAGCCCCTGTTATTATTGTTGTTGATTTGGTCCTTAGACATGGAAACCCTTACTTCCATCCATTTATGTGCACTCCCCTATCTGAATAAGATACATTTTTGGGTTTTCTTTGAGATTGTCCATGCATAATAGTCTGTGGTTTACCGCATATGCAATATCTTGGGTGGAGGGACATAGATTATGTTCAAGGAGTAGCGTCACGACAAAGCATGTAACAACTACACCTCAAACTGTTGTTTTAATAATAAAGATGTGCATTTCTTCGATTTCTAGTGTTGATTTTGTGTAATTCATTTTATTTTGAATATATATCTATATAGAACACTAGTTTTTGGAAATATTTCTATTTTTTATCAAATTGACTAGAGTTGGTTGTTGAAATAATGTTTTCATTTATGACAAAGACAGAGGAAAACTATTCCTCTATGCATTGTGTTGAACAAAGGGAGACTATGACTACCTTTATGTGTTGTGTTAATGTTCCCCTGTGTATTTACCATGATTTATGAAGGCACGAGGACTACATGTGGATGGTCAATCCAAATAAACTCAAGTTGCAAAGGAGGAGTAGTGAAATTGAATGTTTGACGAGACAACCTCGTAGAAGAATAATATAGGGATGAGATCGAGGAGGTGACTCGAGTAAAGGAGAAGTAGAACCGTGGACATGATAATGATAAGTACATATGACCACTAGAAGTGATTAACTGGACTGGGAGCGCCAAAATGATATATCCCACATGCACAAGAAGAACTGATTTCAAAAGATTTATATTGCAAATACATGGTTCTATGGTTTAAACCAAGAATAGGAAAGTTATGGAACCCTGTACAAAGAGTTACCTTTTGATCATGGGGCCCAACATATTGGAGAATTGGATATCAGAAGAATGAAGTGTATGCACATTGCCAAAGTTCTGGGGGCCTGATGGCCCGATAGGACAGTGAGTCGATAACTAGATAGCATATTGGATCAAGGCAAATGGTTGATGTGAAGTGTTAAAGGTTTTGATAGCTCGATGCCTCGATGGTTCGATATCACCGTAAAAGATATCGAGAGATTGAACATCCTACAAAATTGAAGTCCCAATGGGTTGGTGGTCGATAATCGGTGGGCCATATTAATGACACATTAATGCCATGTGCCATGCTAAGTCAGTACCACATATGCAAAGGTTCGATTCCACATCAGTTTCATGTGTTGATCCACGTGCTAGTGTTGAGTCAGCATTATATCCAAACAGGACTAGATGAAGTGATCGCATAACATATCTATGTCATCCAGTACACGTGGAAGGAGTCAACGTGGAATACCATGTCATATAGTATATCAGATGAATGAGAGAAAGGTTGAAGTGTTGAATTTATGATGTCCCTATGTCTTGGTAGACCGATAGACACAGTGGTCAAAACATGGAGACAAGGTTCCATATTAGATATTAGATACCTGAAGTTTGAAGTATTGAAGTGGTAAAGTCCTAGGGGGTTGATGGGTCGATACCCCAATGACCTGGTAGAACGGTGAGCCCGATGGGACCAATATCCCAATAGCCCAGTGGTCAATGGGTCAACTCTGATGCCATCACAGCAGCCATATCAACTCCGCATCGGTGCCATGTCATCCAACACCTGTGAAAGGGGTCAACGTGGAGGACACGTCATATAAATAAGTTTCATGTGACCAATGTCACATCATATCCCTTGCACAATGCCACGTGTCAAAACTTATACAACACCATGTTAGTCAATTCATGTAGATAAAGCCCACGTGGAGACCACATCAGCAACTACGTCACACTGGTATATCAAATATTGGATGAATGGTTGAAGGTGTGAGTGTTGAGGGCCTGGTAGATCGATGGGCAAATACCCCAAGGGACTGGTGGATTGATAGGTAGATGGCCTCATAGGCTCGATGGTCCTGATATCTGGGGAACATGAAACATATCGACTACTATGATTGAATCATGGATCTAATCGGACAATGTTTGTGCGATAGGGTTGTGTTGAGCAATGTGATGAATAGATTGATGATTGTGATTGAATGAAGGATATGATCTGATGGTTGCAGGAGGTCAAGGTTGTGTTGTGCATTTTGATGGTTAACGAGAAAACAATTACCACTATCTACTCCATGTGCATCGGATAGTTATTGAGTGTTTAATCTTGTAATGTGGTCTGTGAGCAATATCACATGTGACAGAAAGAATTTGGGACTAGTTAAAAATAATTCCATACAACCTGATTTCAAGGAAATTCAAAGGATTCATAATCGACCTTGTGAACGTATTTTTTGGGTATGAGGAAAAATCCATAGAAGCATGGAATGTATAAATAACATTGTTTGAATCTGTTTCATGTGTGGATGTGTGAGTATGTAAATACAAGTGAGTAAGTGGTGAAAGGAGTTCCAATATTGCAGAATCGAGAGTGAAGGGAGAATGAGAGAATTGTGAATTATGGAAGTGGGCATACGAATTGTGATAAGAATCTCTAAGGATATGAGGTCCGAGGCTTCCATAAAATGGAAGAGAAGATAATGTGATTATTTAAGGGTAGTTGGGAGGTGCAAGGTCTAAGGAATTTTTGAATTTATGCAGAATGTAAATTGGTGGAAGGTTTTGTGACAAAAAAGATGAAGCAACATAATTGTACAAGTGAAGACTTGAAGGAAAGAGGTAATATGGTATTATTGGAATCTTGAGGAGATCAATGTATCATATGGGTTGATGCCTACAAAATATTTCTTTTGTAGGATGGAGCCTTCATGCAGTGTCGAGTTGGTGCTCAGCTAAGCGGATTGGTATCTTCTGCAAGTGGATGCTTGTGAATACAGTTGCTTTAGGTTGGTTCATATAGGGAGATATGAATCAGTGCTTAGCCAAGGGGATTGGTGTCTCCTGTAGGTTGGTGCCTACAAACTTTGTTGTTGAATTGGTGCTTAGGAGAGGATATTGGTGTCTCCTGCAGGTTGGTGCCTATAAGAATTGTAATAGTAGGTTGGTGCCTACATGATTTTATAAAGAATTTTTTTGTGGTTTTCTCCCATTTGGGTTTCCACGTTAAATCTATGTGTACTATGGATTGCATGGTTGTATATTTATCATTAACTTCTACAACTAGTAAAATAACATATTGATAAATATTGTAAGAAAATAAAAAACAATCTTACACTGAGTCACCCCCCTCCTTCTCAGTATAAGTGTGTCAACAATATGTATTAGAGTCGATTCCTTCAAATAATTATTGGAAGGAATTTATGTGGCACACATGGATTGGAAGCAAGAATCTCCCTTGTTTGATGGAAAAAAATATGCATTATGGAACATAAGATTGAATACATATCAACACGCACTGGGGTATGATGTCTGGTAATCATTTATCAATGTTTACACACCCTTGAAAACTCCACCAATAGATGCAAGTGCAAAGGAGTCAAGTGAAAATAATTCAATAGAAATGAATGTCATTTTGGGTGGCTTGTTATATTTGGAGAAAGTCAAAGTAGGACATTGTATATCAGCTAAAGAGATTTGGGACAATCTACAATATATTTGTGCAATGGAATCTCTCCTCACAACCATGGAAAAAAATCATGTTGATCAAGAATAGGAATACAATCAAAAGTCGAATGTATAAAAAGAAAAGCTAGTACAAAAAGAAGAAGCCCTCAAAACATCAAACAAGACAAGGACAGAAGAATAGAAAACAAGGGACAACTCAAATAGTGAATCAGATGTTGAAGAAGCCAACTTTTCCAGGAATCCCAATAGAGTATCAAGAAAATACAAAGGTAAGCCTTTTTTTAAATGTCTTTATTATGGAAAAATAGGACACTTTGAAACTAAATGTCCTTATACAAAAGAATATTCTGGATTCAAAAATTATAAGAATGAAAATACTGAAAAGAGAGGAAATTCCTATAGACAAAGGAAGAATCTATATACCAATCAAGACCACATATTTTCTGATGATAGTGATAGTGAAACATAAGATATTATCTTCACGACCCTAGAAACACAGTCTGATGAACCAGAAAATAAAAGCACATATTCAAGAGAAGAAGGCAATACTAAGATTGAAATGGAAGAGGATATTCAAGTAGAACTCATTAGTTCCTTAGAAGAAATAGACAGAATCAAAGAAAAGAATATAAAGAAAGAAAATAAATTGCAGAAATATGAAGAAAAGGAACATGATATTGAAGAAACTGAGAAGAAAGTTATCATCCTAAAGACTCAATTAGAATAGGAAAAGAGGATATAAGAAGTGGTGAGAAGTCAGATGAAAGAAAAGGAAGAAAATTGTGAGAAGCTAAAAGGCTAAAATCGTTTCCTTAAGAAAAGAACTAGATAAAACAATTGATCATTTGAATAGAAGCTTGAAGTTTGGAAAGAGTACATAAATCTTAGATAATATAGTCAAGTGTCAAAGGTCACCATTCATCAATACAGGTCTTGGTTATGAATACAATCAAGAAACCCTTTAATAATGTGCAAGCCATAATTCATCAGAAAAGAAAATTGAAGAAAGGCCTAAAATTTATGCAAATGTTCTCAAAGGTTCCAATCACAGTGAAGACAAAAACAAGGAAATAAATCCTAACCAACAAGAGACTAATTTTTCATTCAATAAATATAAGGATGATTTTAGAAGAGTTTCTCCATCAAGAAGACCTTCACAACCAGATATCATAATATTTCTCTCGATTATTGTTTTTCTTGCAAAAATTTTGGTCATAAGGCAATAGATTTCAAAGCTTATGGAAGAAATGATTATAAGAGTAGAATCTCTCACAAGAATTACAAAAACAAGACTAGAGGATTTCATGGGCATGCTGATAAAACTACAACCCATTTTCTCCCCTACATTACAGAGTTAAGTGTTACAAATGCAATGACTATGGACACGTAGGACGAGACTGCAAAAGCAACATGACAAAATTTTCTGGATAAGATTATTCAAAAGTATGGAAGATAAAACAAGAAAAAGAAAATAAGGAAGAATGATAATTAGCTTGGTATGCACAAAACAAAGAACTAAATACCATCACTAAACAAAATAAAGAAACTACAAAAGTTTGGAAGAAGAAACAACAAGAAGAAGAAAATGCATCCATGCTAATGCAGACTACACTCCTAGCACAAAATAGATGCTCAGGTCACATTCCATGCACACTCTCTAGCTTTCCTTCCTCCTCCATGCACTTTTAATCTACTTAGGATTTTTCCTCAAAACTTTATCAAAACTTAAAAAATTTCTTTCAAGACTACCTATCCAACAGGCCCCCAATACTCACATGTGGCTCGTCCCAAGCCACTTAGGCTTGTTTCCTGCTCTTCCATGCCGAGATGAAGTTTTGAGAGGCCACCTTTGTCTGCTCTACCTCTTTGATGATTTCATCCTCGGATGATGTTATCTCCTCTTCTCCTTGCACAGTCAAGTTTGTAAGTTTGTCCTCTGCTTCCATCGTTGCTTGCTTCACCTTACCCTGCACCATATCCAACTCTCCAATTACCCGCACTTCCTCTTCTTGCAGTGGTCCTAGTCTCAGTCTCTATTGCAGGATATTTTGTTGATCCCTCATTTTATCCACTTCTACATGTGCCTGCCATTGAGCCAGAATGACTGACATGTGCACTACCTTGGCCTCTATGACCTTCATCTTTGGGAATTCTATCAACTATTTCCACACCTGCGTGTTCTCCTAACATATTTTTGCGCATTCACCCTCAATATTCTTGATGTTGGCAATTGTTGTGGTTGTCGTTCTCTTTCTACCTTAGTGCACCTCTGGTGGTGATCTTGGCATGCTCCATAGATTTAAATATTATATCAGTGATCGGAATCCCTTAATGACTTCACCAATCCTCTGCATTTGTTCCTCCATATTCGCTTCGACTACTAGGGAAACTTTTGGAATTGCTTTGAACAAATTTTGGACTCTTCCTTGGGTCTTCTTCACCATGCTCTTAGTCTCATCATTTTCCTTTACTGTCATCTCATCTCTCTCCTCAGCCTCATCTTTGTTCATCGGATCCTCTTCTACTCTTCCTTTAACTTCCCTTTTTTGTTGTAGTGTTGTGTCATGCTTCTCTTGTAATTGGGCTCATTTGTCCCTTATTCTTTCTAACTCCTTGTGTTCTTCCTCTATTATGGTTCTAATTTATTGCACCAATACTACTTGCAAGTCTTGTAACTTTTGCATGGACATCCTTGAAACGACTATCTTCAGATGGCCCAACGCATTTAGTTGTTCATGAAACTCTCCCACTGGAAACTCTAGCACGTATGTCTTAATCTATAGTGTTTTTTATCATAGTGTTAGTTGTGTCAAGGCTAGATACACACATTTTTCTTCTCTTCTTGGCTCTGTTGATGGTTCTTCGCCGAACCTATGCTCCTTCATCAGTTTTTCATCTTTCAGCTTCTATTGAAGTATGCCTAACTAGTCCTGTACTTTTTTTTCTTCTTCTTCTTGCTTATTTGTTGCTTCTTCCCATAATTATTTTGTAGAATCATGTATCTGGTAGCCAATTTTGTCCATAATATCATTGGTTAATATGTAAAATTGGGTCTGCCTATGTGCCTTATCTTTCTTACATGGCCCTCATGTTTTCTCTTCCCCCTTATCCTTTCTTTTTGGTCTTTCTTCGAGGATCGTTGATGTGCTAGGAAGGTCTCCTGCACCATTTTTCTGATCTTTGTCTTGGTCTTCTCTCAACTCCTCAACACTCTTGTCTTGATCATCCTCCTCTTCTGAGATCCTTTTTTTTTCTAATGGACTCTTCCACTCTTCCTCCCAGTCATTGATTATCAAATTAACATCTTTTGTTATCAACCTGTAAGTATTGGGTAACCATTGTTGTGCTGGATCCTTCTTAGCCTGCACGTGCATATGTTGCATGCCAGATCTAAATAGGGAAATATCCTTTATGATGCGACTGCTTCTTCGGATATGCATGGTGTTTACGCAATTGAAGAGGTGATCCTCTCCAAGTAGGTAAAGAATGTGATGTTACTATTAGTATATCTTATTTTAATTGGTGAATGCCATAAACTGGTATATCTTGCAGCCATAATGTTTCTACCTGGATTGTGCATGAGTTGATAATACCCAGGTTCTTGCCACCCAACCAACGCAATAAGAATGATCAACCAAGAATAATGAAATTCAGTGCCCTTCTCCTGGGCCTTTGTGCAATCCTGTAAAAAATTGTTAACCAAAAAGGTAGCCCAGTTCATCTAAAATCCTACTATATATTTCTCTACAGACACAATGATGACAATTGGTACTTCATCTTTGAAAATTTTCCACAACAGTTTGCAAGCCAATACCTATGTCACAAACATCACATTCTTATTGTTGATGTTTCTAACATCCATTCCCCTCTTTCCCCTGAATGTGTCAAATTTATCCTTCATTTCTTTGGAGAGGGCTCGCTCTCCCATCTTGAGGAACAACATCCCCGTGACTTCTCTTACTTTGGGAAATATTGTAATACATGCAATCAACATAGTATCGATCGATATTGGGGGATCGAGATAGAGTGTCCCCATGTGGATGCAACTTAATAATACCTTCACACATGCATTGATCTATGTACTCCACCCGAAATGTAGAATGTCAAATAAGTTCAATATTCATGCCTTTTGCAACCCTCACACCCACTCTTGTGGCTCAACCTGGATTTCTCCCATCCCTAGGATGGTCCTTGTGCACAAATATTGCTCCCTATCCAACTTAGGGAATTTCAGTGAATCTGTGATATCATGGTCCATAAACTTGAGGTTGGAAATCTTCCTGAGCATGTCTTCGTCACAACTTACACCATCCAGAATTGATGTTATCGACACTGGGTACTTTGCATTGGCTGGTAGATTTATCTATGGTGCATCATTCACCCTTGGTGGTAATTATTCTTTGTGGAATTTTTCTAGTGTCATTGAAGTTGAAGCTCTGACTACCTCCTCAACCTCTGGTGATACTACTTTTTGTTTTGGTTGTTTTTTCATTGTTGCAGATAGTTCTCCAACTCACAGCAGTGCCATTTGTTTCCTGTGACTGGTTCTTGGAATTAGCTCTGTGTCTTTTGATGGGTCACTGTAGCTCAATTTTGATGGCTCGACTCTATTCTCCCATTCACTCAGGTTCGCTCTGTTTACTCTCGCTCGCATGTAACAATGGTTTTAAAGACTTAACGATTTCCTTTTATTTTTATTCTTTTGAGCCAATTGTACCTTTCTCATCCTGCCTTAACTAACTTGTAAATCCCTCATAGTGGTTGATGAGTTGTCTAACTAACTGTTTCTTTATTACTAAATCCATCATGTGATTTATCCCTCGTACTATTGATTTATCATGATTTTCGCCAGTTTTTCCCATTTAAGACTTATACGATGCTTTTATGACCTGCCACTCCTGTTGTGTAACTGTCATTTATGTGCTTTAATGATTTTAAAGGTCTTGTCATTTCCCAACTGTCTCATCTCCTAGTTTTTTGCAGTGTTATGTTGATGTGTGATGATGATTCGTTATGTGCACCTTCTTATGCCTTAATATTTGGACACTCTTTTTATTTTCCTTATATCTACTTTTTATTTGTTTTTCATTCTTTTTCTTACCTAATATAACACAACTTCTATACTACATGTATTTTGGTGCATCATGTCGGTCGTCTCTATAGATTTTCAGCCGAATTCCATTCACCATTCCTTCCAAGCCTTCTCCATTTAAGGTTTCCAACCACAAAGCACCTGTCTTTGTTAGTTGTTGAATCACTTAATGTCCTAACCAATGCATTCAAAACTTCCTTGGATGTTGCATATACACTTTTTCATAGAGTAGTACTAAATCTCCAACTTGAAGCTTCTTATGTTTAATGTGTTGATCAGGTTAGGCCTTCTCTCTGGATTTTTGAACCTGCTGATGAAATACTGTGACAAACTGATCCTCCTCAAGGTGTACTAATTTTGCTAACCTCTCCTC
Organism: Picea engelmannii; assembly: GCA_009831015.1. NCBI lineage: Eukaryota > Viridiplantae > Streptophyta > Pinopsida > Pinales > Pinaceae > Picea > Picea engelmannii. The sequence continues at coordinate 11,881 of ML800985.1, forward strand.
TATTGCACGAGTATATGATAGCTCTATGATTGGTGCAATGCACAGGCTAGGCAGAATAAAATCCATTGGCATTATTGCTTCTTTCCCGTAGACCAACCTGAAAGGGGTCTGTCCTGTCAAATTATTGCTTGTAGTCCTGTAATCCCATAATATTGTAGGAACCCTTAAGTCTCAATTGTCTCTCCCTACATTGAAAATATTTTTCAAGTCATTCTCCAAGATATTATTAAAATCGTCCATAGTTCCATTGGCCTGAGGGTGATATGGGGTACTCTTTTGATGATGAATCTAGGAACTTATCAGTCAATGTTGCAAAAAAAAATTTATAAAGTGTGTCCCTTTATCACTAAGTAATATCCATGGACATCCAAACCTTGTGATGACATTTACAAATAGAAACCACACAATAGGTTCTACAATACAGTCTGTAACTAGGCCTGCTTCTTCCCATCTTCTCAAATACTATGTCGTGGTAATGATATACCTTGCCCCTGATATTCTTTCTTGTGGTTTGATTGGACCCACAAATTCTATGGCCCATTTCTCAAATACTTACAATGTTACATGTGGATTCAAAGGCATTTTGTCCCTCCTATATGGTTTCCCACTTGTCGACATCCATCGCATGACTGACAATATTCCTTTGCAACCTTGTGAAGTGTCAGCCACCAAATCCCTGTGCACAAAATATTGTATACAGTTGCTCGCCCTGCATAATTCCCTCCAACAATTCCATTGTGCGCTTATGCAAGTATTACAGGCCTTCTTTGCTCCAACACACAGTGTCTCGGTATTACATCTGCACCCATCTTGTATAAGTTCCCTACAATAAAATGAGAATCTGTAGCTTTAACTACCAGTTGTTTCTTCTATGCTACAGTCATCTCGGATGGAGCCATGCCTATGTTGAGAAATTGTACGATGTCGGAGAAATAATCATCCACAATCCTTAAACACATATTTCATTAAATTTGGAAATATTCAGAGGATCTAGAATTTTAGAACTTTATCTAGATTGAGTTTTTTCAAAAAAGGAATTAGAAAATCATTTAATCCACTACTTTGAATGTATATATTCACCATTTTTTTGTTATAAAGGTATCATTATAAACTCTCATGTATCATTATAATGTATTCCCATTATTATTATTTATATTTTTCTATTGAAAGTTTAATGGATCTAGATCACAATAGTGGATCTTGATTTAGCTACATCTTAACTTGTGTGTTAAGTAAAAGAATGGATCTAAATAAAAAACAATAGATCTAGAATTTCGAACTAAAGTAGCAAGATTGTTTTTTTCAAATTGTGGAATTAAAAAACTGCTTGGTTCACTACTTTTTGTATATATTCACCATTGTTTTTATAAATTTATCATGATAAACTATATAAAATCAAATTTACATAAACTTGCATAAGCAAATCTAATTCTTAGACTTGGATTCCTTACATTATTTATATTACTATTATTTATAACTTGTATTAAAAGCTAAGTTGTTTAGTATTATTTAATGACATTAATAATATTGTCTCTTACTATTATTAACCAATTTAATTAT
>ML800985.1:13540-27980 GCA_009831015.1 Picea engelmannii
GTGTTCAAGCACCCACCTGAACCTTTGAGGACAACAGTCCTCCCTAGCACCTCCCAACCACCCTAAAATGTAAATCTTTGCAACTGAAATTATTACAGTGATATGATGTTCGATGATGGCATACCTGACTTTATCACTGTTCTTCTCCTCTTGATTGCTCTGTATGTTCTTCTGTTTTTCAAGCTCTGAGCACCATCCCCATTCTCTTCACATATACTCTTCTGTTCAAATTAGTTGCTGCCCTCTGATCCTTCTTCCCACTTGAATCACCACCACAACCTCCAATAGCAACCCTGATGCAGGAGCATCTACGACGTCATTTTCCAAGATAGCGCGTGGAGGGAAAAGAACTGACAGCTGGATAGGGCCAGCACCTATATATTTTTGAAACGCTCGAGAAAGATTGTTGCACCGCCATTTAGATGGAGGCATTCAAATCCAAGCGCAGTTGTAACCTAATGTAGATAAGGAGGCATTAAATATTTTTAATGTTGGTAGATAGAAAATTAGTTGTAGATTAGACAGTTTCATCTTCCAGGAGGGAAAACGAATATAGGCACCCTCCTTGTGTAATTGATAGAGATTATTCAGCATTAGAAGAAAAAGAAGAGTAGAGCAGAGAGCTTGTGAAGAAACTCCATGTACAGACATTGAATTAATAAGAAAGCTTTTATTCAATTCCATGGATGTGTTTAGTCTCTTTGTGTTGTTGATATTATGCTTTTGCATACTTGCTTCTTTTTATGCTTATCTTCTATATGATGCTTATGTGATTGTATATCAGGTTAGAAACCTGAGAGAATGAGTTTCAAATTGTTTCTTTGTTTGAGCCAGGAGATTCCTGCATAAAGGGAAGTCGAATTCCTCTGCATAGAGTGCGTTGAGGAGGCTAAACAGTTGAACTTTTATGCTCAGGTTGCCCAGAGTGAATTGGGTTGTTTGAACCGTGCAGGTGAGTGCACGGTCGAATTGGAAATCTCAGTGGCAAGTCTGAGAGGAGAAAGGCCAGGTTGTTGTGATTGTGGGAGCGCAGAGTCCGGGAAGACTTCAACACTGTTAAAGTTGTTGAAGGTGGAGCGCGGTCATTGTGCTCGAAGTCTCTGAAGGAGCCAGAGAGAATTAGCTCAGGAGGGATAGTTCCGCGTTCATGGCGTAGGAGAAGGCTTGAGAGAGATTTGAACCAAGGGAAAGCTGGTGCAGCGGAGAACTCTTCAGAGGAAGAGAATCGACGACTTAAAGTCGTTGAGGAGAGTCGCGAGATCCCGCAGACCATTAGATCGGGGAGGAGTTGCGAGGGAACTAACTCGCAGGTGCATGCGGGAACCCATTTGCCATCGAACATCGGCATATCGGGGTTGGCGAGTGCAAGAGTTGCATGCACGTCGAAACAAAGAGTCACGATTTACCGAGTCAGTGGGAGCTGTCGATCGTCGGAGGGACAGGTGGCGTGAATCCGGAGCATCGGAGTTTCGGCATTCGGGGTTACCAATAGCAAGAAAACTTATATCGTGGACCCGTGATCCATGAAATCCCGAGGTTGACGTGGCAGCGTGGGGCCGGGAGTGAGTGGAATCCAGGTGGCTTCACGTCAGGAAATCGGCACCTTGGCACTCGAGGTTTTGGTAATCCAAAGCATTGACATCGCAAGTGGCGATATCCCGAGGTTGACTGTTGACTATCGGTACTCGGGGTTCGACGGTTCAAGTAATACGGGAGCAGTGCCGTAAGGTTCGCGAATCCGAGAAACCCGATCTTCCAAAGTCCGAAGGGAGGATCGCCGAGAAGTACTGTGGGTAAGAGACTCCTGAGTGGAGTGGAAGAGTACGTTGTAACTCTTTGGGCCTGAGAAGAAGAGAAGGTCCTGGTGAGAGCGAACGTGTCGTCATGGGGCAAGGTTGTCGTCAAGTGGTATCAGAGCCCTGGAAATTCTTGCTTGTAGATTTCAGGCAGGAAGAGACAGAAGAGCGGAAGAAGACGGGGTTGCTGAGGACTCTGGGAGTACTCTGATACTCACGACTTGTGTCAAAGTGGTATCAGAGCAGGATTACCTTTGCTTTCTGAAGCAGAGATAGAAAGACATAATGCCTCCCAGGAGAGAAAGGCAGTCTCCTGATCGTGACGACAGGGATGCCCGAAGAAGGGGTAGACAGGCAGGGAATCCAGAGATGGAGCGTCAAATACGAGATCTCAGGGCGAGACTCGAAGATATGGAGGCCACCCAGAGGCATGGAGCGGGTGCAGCAGAGTTCAGCGATCCTGAGGTTGAAGAGGAGGCTGGACACAACCAAGAAGAGGTCGCCGCAGAAGATGCCTCGACAGAGAGGTTGATCAAAGCCATTTCGAGGATGAGCTCGAAGACGAAGATGGATATTCCCGTCTATGAGGGAAATCTAAACGTAGAAGAGCTCTTGGATTGGATCCGAGAACTCGACACCTACTTAGACTACGAAGACATCGAAGAGGACAAGAAGGTGAGGCATTCTGTAACTAAGCTGAAGGGACACGCAGCCTTATGGTGGGACGAGCTGCAGGCAGACAGGCATTCCAAGGGAAAACAAAAGATCAAAAGCTGGGATCGGATGATCGCCAAGATGAAGGTGAAGTTCATCCCGAGGGATTACCAGATCACTCTGTTCAGGCACATGCAGAACCTGAGACAGAAGTTGATGACGATGAAAGAGTACACCGAGGAATTCTATAGACTGAATATTCGAGCTGGTCATTGGGAGAGTGATGACGAAAAGGTGGCAAGATATCTGAATGGTCTTAGGTATTACATTCAGGATGAGTTGAGCATGGTTACCATCTGCACAGTAGAGGAAGCGTACCAGATGGCTTTGAAAGCTGAGGAGAAGTTGAGCCACAAGCAGGGACAGAGAGGGCGAGGCAGAAGCCAACCTAGAGGCAAAGCAGTTGCCCAAGAAAGAACTCAAAAGCCCAAGGAGGATTGGAAGAGGCCTCATGGAAGAGCTGAGAGGGGTGGAACCTCATAGCAGAGGCAGCAAGTTGCTGAGCCGAGGAGACAACAAATAGATCAGCAAGGAGGATATGCTGATGCAAATACATTTCCTCGTACCCAAGGTAGAGGAAGAGGCAGAGGAGGAGTTATCACATGTTTCACGTGTGGTAAAGATGGTCATAAAGCCGTTGACTGTCCAGAGAGAAAGACGGACAAAGGAAACGCTCATGTCGCTGAGGCGCACAGGCGTGATCTTGAAGATGAAGATGCTGGAAGCGGAAAGTCACTGACAGTGCATAAAGTTCTCTTGAAACCCGAGAAAGAGATGGAGGACACAACGCAAAGATGCAGACTGTTCCGAACGACTTGCAAGACCCAGGGCTGGAAATGCAAGGTTATAGTGGACAGTGGGAGCACAGATAATCTCGTTTCGACCGAGATGGTGGAGAAACTGGAGCTGAAAACGAACCAGCACCCGAGTCCATACAAAGTGACGTGGTTGCAGAAAGGACACCAGGTATGTGTTACGAAACAATGCTTGGTAAATTTTAAAATGGGTGAATATAGAGATGAAATCTTGTGTGATGTCATTCCCATGGATGTTTGTCATGTTTTATTGGGGAGACCATGGCAGTATGATAGACATGTGGTTCATGATGGAAGAATGAACACATACACCTTAGAGAAGGATGGGAAATCACATACACTGCTTCCAGGGAAGGATAAGGAAATGAAGCCGGAGGTGAGCAGTACGATACTTCTCATGAGTGGGAAAGAACTTATCACAGAGCTGGAGAAGGATGAGGATCCACAGTTCTTTGTTGTCAGGAAGCCGAGAATTGTCCTGACAAGCACAAGAGTGGACGACTTGCCAGAGGAGATTCAGGAACTGCTTGGAGAGTTCGTTGATATCATCGTGGATGAACTACCTCATTCATTGCCACCGATGAGGAGTGTGAGTCACCACATTGACCTCATACCCGGAGCAAGTTTGCCAAATAAGGCAGCATACAGGTTGACACCTCAGGAGAACGAGGAAGTCAAAAGGCAGGTACAGGATCTACAGGACAAGGGACTAGTAAGAGAGAGTCTAAGTCTGTGTGTTGTTCCAACAGTACTGAGTCCAAAGAAGGATGGAGGCTGGAGGATGTGTACAGACTCCAGGGCGATTAATAAGATCACCATCAGATACAGGTTTCCACTGCCGAGAATGGACGACTTGATGGATTGCCTAAGCGGGGAAAATTACTTCTCCAATATAGATCTCAAGAGCGGATATCATCAGATCCGGATGAGAGAGGGAGATGAGTGGAAAACAGCGTTCAAAACAAACGAGGGTTTGTATGAATGGCTGGTCATGCCGTTTGGTTTGACAAATGCGCCAAGCACATTTATGCGGCTGATGAATGAAGTCCTGTGGCAATTCATTGGCAAATTTGTGGTCGTATACCTTGATGATATCTTGATTTTCAGCAAGACGAAGGCTGAACACTTGAGGCATTTGGCCATTGTGATGAAAAGACTGCAGTAGGAGAAACTGCTGGTCAATTTGAAGAAGTGTTTCTTTATGCAGACCGAACTCATATATCTGGGGTTCGTTATTTCGGCTAATGAGTTGAAGATGGATCCTGAGAAGGTAAAGGTGATCAGGAATTGGCCATCGCCGAGAAATGTCTTTGAGGTAAGGAGAAAATGTTTGTTGCTGCAGGAATTTAGGGTAAAGACTTTGGGTTTTGAAAACCTGAAAGATATGTATGCAGGTGATGCTGACTTCGGGGAAGCTTATGAAGCAGCCGAGAATCCGGTGCTCAGAGATAGGAGCCCGTGGATAGATTTCTTGATACAAGATGGATTGTTGTTCAAAGGCAATCAATTGTGCATTCCGGATTTCTCTATGAGAGAGAATTTGGTACGAGAAAAGCACAGCGGTGGGCTAGCAGGTCATTTCAGGCATGACAAAACATTCGCCAAGCTGAGCGAATCTTATTTTTGGCCAGGTATGCGTGCAGATGTGAAGAGATTTGTTGACCGATGCAGAATATGTCAGCATGCAAAGGGCTAAAAATAGAACACAGGGTTCTATCAGCCGTTGCCTATACCAGAGAGGCCATGGGAAGCCATTAGCATGGACTTTGTATTGGGGTTACCGAGAACTCAGCGAGGAGTTGATTCCATTTTTGTAGTAGTGGACGGGTTCTCAAAGATGGCGCATTTCATTCTGTGCCATAAGACGAGTGATGCAACCCACATTGCCAACTTATTTTTGAAAGAGATTGTAAGATTGCATGGATTACCGAGAAGCATAGTCTCGGATCGGGACACGAAGTTCATAGGTCATTTTTGGAGGACGCTATGGAAGAAGCTGGGGACCGATTTAGCATTCAGTTCGGCTTACCATCCGCAGACAGATGGGCAGAACGAAGTGGTCAACAGGAGCTTGGGGGATTTATTGAGAAGCCTGGTGATGGAGCATCACAGCAGTTGGGATCAGATCTTACCACAGGCAGAGTTTGCGTACAACGATTCTGTGAATCGGAGTACAGGTAAGAGTCTGTTTCAAATTTTGTATGGAACACAGCTGAGAGGAGTATCTGAGCTTAGGGAGTTAGAACAGGCTGAGACCAGCAGCGCGAGAGCTGAGGACTTCGCTGAGGCGATGAAAGAACTTCACACGCAGGTGAAGCAGCGGTTGCAAAAATCCAATCAACAGTATAAGCACAGAGCCGACCAGAGAAAAAGACAACTTCAGTTTGAAGTTGGTGACATGGTTCTGGTGCACCTGAGGAAGGAGAGGTTCCCGAGGGGAACATACAATAAGCTAAAGATGAAGAAAATCGGGCCATGCAAAATCCTGAAGAAATTTGGGGAGAATGCATATGAGCTTGAGTTGCCAGAGGGCATTGGGATATCTCCGATTTTCAATATTTCGGATTTATACCCATATAAAGTCGACGATGCACGAGCTGGAACTGATGAACAACCAGTGGTCCAATGGCAGAAGCAGTTGCCAGTGGCACAAAAGCCTCAGATGGAGTGCATACTGGATAAAAGACTAGGGAAGGAAACCAAGAGAAAGCAGTATTTTGAATACCTAGTGAAGTGGAAAGATCACCCAGTGGAGGATGCCAGTTGGGAAACAGAAACAGTGATTCAGAAGCATGGGCGTAGTGTGCAGGAGCTCATGGATAGGAGCCCATGAAATCTTTTGAGCCGAGGAGTATGATGCAGGAGCATCTACGACGTCATTTTCCGAGACAGCGCGTGGAGGGAAAAGAACTGACAGTTGGATAGGGCCAGCACCTATATATTTTTGAAACGCTCAAGAAAGATTGTTGCACCGCCATTTAGATGGAGGCATTCAAAGCCAAGCGCAATTGTAACCTAATGTAGATAAGGAGGCATTAAATATTTTTAATGTTGGTAGATAGAAAATTAGCTGTAGATTAGACAGTTTCATCTTCCAGGAGGGAAAACGAATATAGGAACCCTCCTTGTGTAATTGATAGAGATTATTCAGCATTAGAAGAAAAAGAAGAGCAGAGCAGAGAGCTTGTGAAGAAACTCCATGTACAGACATTGAATTAATAAGAAAGATTTTATTCAATTCCATGGATGTGTTTAGTCTCTTTGTTTTGTTGATATTATGCTTTTGCATACTTGCTTCTTTTTATGCTTATCTTCTATATGCTACTTATGTGATTGCATATCAGGTTAGAAACCTGAAAGAATGAGTTTCAAATTGTTTCTCTGTTTGAGCCAAGAGATTCCTTCATAGAGGGCAGTCGAATTCCTCCGCATAGAGTGCGTTGAGGATGCTAAACAGTTGAACTTTTGTGCTCAGGTTGCCCAGAGTGAATTGGGTTGTTTGAACCGTGCAGGTGAGTGCATGGTCGAATTGGAAATCTCAGTGGCAAGTCTGAGAGGAGAAAGGCCGGGTTGCTGTGATTGTGGGAGCGTAGAGTCCGGGAAGACTTCAACACTGTTAAAGTTGTTGAAGGTGGAGCGTGGTCATTATGCTCGAAGTCTCTGAAGGAGCCGGAGAGAATTAGCTCAGGAGGGATAGTTCCGCGTTCATGGCGTAAGAGCAGGCCTGAGAGAGATTTGAACCAAGGGAAATTTGGTGCAGCGGAAAACTCTTCAGAGGAAGAGAATCGATGTCTTAAAGTCGTTGAGGAGAGTCGCGAGATCCCGCAGACCATTAGATCGGGGAGGAGTTGCGAGGGAACTAACTCGCAGGTGCATGCGGGAACCCATTTTCCATCGAACATCGGCATATCGGGGTTGGCGAGTGCAAGAGTTGCATGCACTTCGAAACTACGAGTCACGATTTCCTGAGTTAGTGGGAGCCGTCGATCGTCGGAGGGACAGGTGGCGTGAATCCGGAGCATCGGAGTTTCAGAATTCGGGGTTACCAACAGCAAGAAAACTTATATCGTGGACCCGCGATCCGCGAAATCCCGAGGTTGACGTGGCAGCGTGGGGCCGGGAGTGAGTGGAATCCAGGTGGCTTCGCGTCGGGAAATCGACACCTCGGCACTCGGGGTTTTGATAATCCAAAGCATTGACATCGCAAGTGGCGATATCCCGAGGTTGATTGTTGACTATCGGTACTCGGGGTTCGGCGGTTCAAGTAATACGGGAGCAGTGACGTAAGGTTCGCGAATCCGCGAAACCCGATCTTCCGAAGTCTGAAGGGAGGATCGCCGAGAAGTACTGTGGGTAAGAGACTCCTGAGTGGAGTGGAAGAGTACGTTGTAACTCTTCGGGCCTGAGAAGAAGAGAAGGTCCTGGTGAGAGCGACCGTGTCATCGTGGGGCAAGGTTGTCGTCAAGTGGTATCAGAGCCCTGGAAATTCTTGCTTGTAGATTTCAGGCAGGAAGAGACAGAAGAGCGGAAGAAGACGGAGTTGCTGAGGACTCTGGGAGTACTCTGATACTCACGACTTGCGTCAAAGTGGTATCAGAGCAGGAGTACCTTTGCTTTCTGAAGCATAGATAGAAAGAGATAATGCCACCCAGGAGAGAAAGGCAGTCTCCTGATCGTGAGGACAGGGATGCCCGAAGAAGGGGTAGACAGGTAGGGAATCCAGAGATGGAGCGTCAAATACGAGATCTCAGGGTGAGACTCGAAGATATGGAGGCCACCCAGAGGCGTGGAGCCGGTGCAGCAGAGTTCAGCGATCCTGAGGTTGAAGAGGAAGCTGGACAAAACCAAGAAGAGGTCGTCGTAGAAGATGCCTCGACAGAGAGGTTGATCAAAGACATTTCGAGGATGAGCTCGAAGACGAAGATGGATATTCCCGTCTATGAGGGAAATCTAAACGTAGAAGAGCTACTGGATTGGATCCGAGCACTCGACACCTACTTCGACTACGAAGACATCGAAGAGGACAAGAAGGTGAGGCATGCTGTCACTAAGCTGAAGGGACAAGCAGCCTTATGGTGGGACGAGCTGCAGGCAGACAGGCGTTCCAAGGGAAAACAAAGGATCAAAGGCTGGGATCGGATGATCGCCAAGATGAAGGCGAAGTTCATTCCGAGGGATTACCAGATCACTCTGTTCAGGTGCATGCAGAACCTGAGACAGAAGTTGATGACGGTGAAAGAGTACACCGAGGAATTCTATAGACTCAATATTCGAGCTGGTCATCGGGAGAGTGATGACGAAAAGGTGGCAAGATATCTGAATGGTCTTAGGTATGACATTCAGGACGAGTTGAGCATGGTTACCTTCCGCACAGTAGAGAAAGCGTACCAGATGGATTTGAAAGCTGAGGAGAAGCTGAGCCACAAGCAGGGACAGAGAGGGCGAGGCAGAAGCCAACCTAGAGGCAAAGCAGTTGCCCAAGAAAGAACTCAAAAGCCCAAGGAGGATTGGAAGAGGCCTCATGGAAGAGCTGAGAGGGGTGGAACCTCACAGCAGAGGCAGCAAGTTGCTGAGCCGAGGAGACAGAAAATAGATCAGCAAGGAGGATATGCTGACGCAAATACATTTCCTCGTACCCGAGGTAGAGGAAGAGGCAGGGGAGGAGTTATCACATGTTTCACGTGTGGTAAAGATGGTCATAAAGCCGTTGACTGTCCAGAGAGAAAGACGGACAGAGGAAACGCTCATGTCGCTAAGGCACAGAGGCGTGATGTTGAAGATGAAGACGCTTGAAGCGAAAAGTCACTGACAGTGCATAAAGCTCTCTTGAAACCCGAGAAAGAGATGGAGGACACAACGCAAAGATGCCGACTGTTCCGAACGACTTGCAAGACCCAGGGCTGGAAATGCAAGGTTATAGTGGACAGTGGGAGCACAGATAATCTCGTTTCGACCGAGATGGTGGAGAAACTGGAGCTGAAAACGAACCAGCACCCGAGTCCATTCAAAGTGACGTGGTTGCAGAAAGGACACCAGGTATGTGTTACGAAACAATGCTTGGTAAATTTTAAAATGGGTGAATATAGAGATGAAATCTTCTGTGATGTCATTCCCATGGATGTATGTCATGTTTTATTGGGGAGACCATGGCAGTATGATAGACATGTGGTTCATGATGGAAGAATGAACACATACACCTTAGAGGAGGATGGGAAATCACATACACTGCTTCCGGGGAAGGACAAGGAAATGAAGCTGGAGGTGAGCAGTATGATACTTCTCATGAGTGGGAAAGAACTTCTCACAGAGCTGGAGAAGGATGAGGATCCACAGTTCTTTGTTGTCAGGAAGCCGAGAATTGTCCTGACAAGCACAAGAGTGGACGACTTGCCAGAGGAGATTCAGGAACTGCTTGGAGAGTTCGATGATATCATCGTGGACGAACTACCTCGTTCGTTGCCACCGATGAGGAGTGTGAGTCACCACATTGACCTCATACCCGGAGCAAGGTTGTCAAATAAGGCAGCATACAGGTTGACACCTCAGGAGAATGAGGAAGTCAAAAGGCAGGTACAGGATCTGCTGGACAAGGGACTAGTAAGAGAGAGTCTAAGTCTGTGTGTTGTTCCGACAGTACTGAGTCCAAAGAAGGATGGAGGCTGGAGGATGTGTACAGACTCCAGGGTGATTAATAAGATCACCATCAGATACAGGTTTCCACTACCGAGAATGGATGACTTGATGGATTGCCTGAGCGGGGCAAATTACTTCTCCAAGATAGATCTCAAGAGCGGATATCATCAGATCCGGATGAGAGAGGGAGATGAGTGGAAAATAGCGTTCAAAACAAACGAGGGTTTGTATGAATGGCTGGTCATGCCGTTTGGTTTGACAAATGCGCCAAGCACATTTATGTGGCTGATGAATGAAGTCCTGTGGCAATTCATTGGCAAATTTGTGGTCGTATACCTTGATGATATCTTGATTTTCAGCAAGACGAAGGCTGAACACTTGAGGCATTTGGCCATTGTGATGAAAAGACTGCAGCAGGAGAAACTGCTGGTCAATTTGAAGAAGTGTTCCTTTATGCAGACCAAACTCATATATCTGGGGTTCGTTATTTCGGCTAATGAGTTGAAGATGGATGCTGAGAAGGTAAAGGTGATCAGGAATTGGCCATCGCCGAGAAATGTCTTTGAGGTAAGGAGCTTTCACGGTTTGGCAAGCTTCTACAGAAAATTCATTTGAAATTTTAGTGGAATCAGCGCCGCCATGATGGACACTGTGAAAAAGTAGCATAAAATTTTTCAGTGGACAGCCGAGGCTGAAAGGAGCTTCAATTTGTTGAAGCGAAAGATAACTGAGAAGCCAGTGTTAGTGCTGCCTGATTTTCAGAAGACCTTCCAGGTGAAATGTGACGCTAGTGGGTATGTTGTTGGAGGGGTCTTGAGTCAGGATCACCGACCTGTTGCATATTACAGCGAGAAGCTGGATGATGCAAAGTTGAAGTACTCCACGTACGACAAAGAATTCTATGCCATTATCCAGGCACTGAAAAAGTGGAGGCATTATCTCCTTCCCAAGGAATTTGTTCTGTACAGTGATAATCATGCATTACAGTTCGTGAGTCAGCAGGAGAAGCTGAATCAAAAGCATGCAAAATGGGTGGAATATATGCAGAATTTCACATTTGTCATAAAGCACATTTCAGGGACTGCGAACAAGGTAGCGGACGCCTTGAGTAGAAAATGTTTGTTGCTGCAGGAATTCAGGGTAAAGACTTTGGGTTTTGAAAACCTGAAAGATATGTATGCAGGTGATGCTGACTTCGGGGAAGCTTATGAAGCAGCCGAGAATCCGGTGCTCAGAGATAGGAGCCCATGGATAGATTTCTTGATACAAGATGGATTGTTGTTCAAAGGCAATCAATTGTGCATTCCGGATTTCTCTATGAGAGAGAATTTGGTACGAGAAAAGCACAGCGGTGGGCTAGCAGGTCATTTCGGGCATGACAAAACATTCGCCAAGCTGAGCGAATCTTATTTTTGGCCAGGCATGCGTGCAGATGTGAAGAGATTTGTTGACCGATGCAGAATATGTCAGCATGAAAAGGGCCGAAAACAGAACACAGGGTTCTATCAGCCGTTGCCTATACTAGAGAGGCCATGGGAATCCATTAGCATGGACTTTGTATTGGGGTTACCGAGAACTCAGCGAGGAGTTGATTCCATTTTTGTAGTAGTGGACGGGTTCTCGAAGATGGCGCATTTCATTCCATGCCATAAGACGACTGATGCAACCCACATCGCCAACTTATTTTTCAAAGAGATTGTAAGATTGCATGGATTACCGAGAAGCATAGTCTCGGATCGGGACACGAAGTTCATAGGTCATTTTTGGAGGATGCTATGGAAGAAGCTGGGGACCAATTTAGCATTCAGTTCATCTTACCATCCACAGACAGATGGGCAGAACGAAGTGGTCAACAGGAGCTTGCGGGATTTATTGAGAAGCCTGGTGACGGAGCATCACAGCAGTTGGGATCAGATCTTAAAACAGGCAGAGTTTGCGTACAACGATTCTGTGAATCGGAGTACAGGTAAGAGTCCGTTTCAAATTTTGTATGGAACACAGTCGAGAGGAGTATCTGAGCTTAGGGAGTCAGAACAGGCTGAGACCAGCAGCGCGAGAGCTGAGGAGTTCGCTGAGGCGATGAAAGAACTTCACACGCAGGTGAAGCAGCGGTTGCAAAAATCCAATCAAGAGTATAAGCGCAGAGCCGACCAGAAAAAAAGACATCTTCAGTTTGAAGTTGGTGACATGGTTCTGGCGCACCTGAGGAAGGAGAGGTTCCCGAGGGGAACATACAATAAGCTCAAGATGAAGAAAATCGGGCCATGCAAAATCCTGAAGAAATTTGGGGAGAATGCATATGAGCTTGAGTTGCCAAAGGGCATTGGGATATCTCTGATTTTCAATATTTGGGATTTATACCCATATAAAGTCGACGATGCACGAGCTGGAACTGATGAAAAACCAGTGGTCCAATGGCAGAAGCAGTTGCCAGTGGCACAAAAGCCTCAGATGGAGTGCATACTGGATAAAAGACTAGGGAAGGAAACCAGGAGAAAGCAGTATTTTGAATACCTGGTGAAGTGGAAAGATCACCCAGTGGAGGATGCCAGCTGGGAAACAGAAACAGTGATTCAGAAGCATGGTCGTAGTGTGCAGGAGCTCATGGACAGGAGCCCATGAAATCTTTTGAGCCGAGGAGTATGATGCAGGAGCATCTACGACGTCATTTTTCGAGACAACGCGTGGAGGGAAAAGAACTGACAGCTGGATAGGGCCAGCACCTATATATTTTTGAAACGCTCAAGAAAGATTGTTGCACCGCCATTTAGATGGAGGCATTCAAAGCCAAGCGCAGTTGTAACCTAATGTAGATAAGGAGGCATTAAATATTTTTAATGTTGGTAGATAGAAAATTAGTTGTAGATTAGACAGTTTCATCTTCCAGGAGGGAAAACGAATATAGGCACCCTCCTTGTGTAATTGATAGAGATTATTCAGCATTAGAAGAAAAAGAAGAGCAGAGCAGAGAGCTTGTGAAGAAACTCCATGTACAGACATTGAATTAATAAGAAATCTTTTATTCAATTCCATGGATGTGTTTAGTCTCTTTGTGTTGTTGATATTATGCTTTTGCATACTTGCTTATTTTTATGCTTATCTTCTATATGCTTCTTATGTGATTGCATATCAGGTTAGAAACCTGAGAGAATGAGTTTCAAATTGTTTCTCTGTTTGAGCCAGGAGATTCCTGCATAGAGGGAAGTCGAATTCCTCCGCATAGAGTGCGTTGAGGAGGCTAAACAGTTGAACTTTTGTGCTCAGGTTTCCCAGAGTGAATTGGGTTGTTTGAACCGTGCAAGTGAGTGCATGGTCGAATTGGAAATCTCAGTGGCAAGTCTGAGAGGAGAAAGGTTGGGTTGCTGTGATTGTGGGAGCGCAGAGTCCGGGAAGACTTCAACACTGTTAAAGTTGTTGAAGGTGGAGCACGGTCATTGTTCTCGAAGTCTCTGAAGGAGCCGGAGAGAATTAGCTCAGGAGGGATAGTTCCGCGTTCATGGCGTAGGAGCAGGCCTGAGAGAGATTTGAACCAAGGGAAAGTTGGTGCAGCGGAGAACTCTTCAGAGGAAGAGAATCGATGACTTAAAGTCGTTGAGGAGAGTCGCGAGATCCTGCAGACCATTAGATCGGGGAGGAGTTGCGAGGGAACTAACTCGCAGGTGCATGAGGGAACCCATTTGACATCGAACATCGGCATATTGGGGTTGGCGAGTGCAAGAGTTGCATGCACGTCGAAACTACGAGTCACGATTTCCCGAGTCAGTGGGAGCCGTCGATCATCGGAGGGACAGGTGGCGTGAATCCGGAGCATCGGAGTTTCGGCATTCGGGGTTACCAACAGCAAGAAAACTTATATCGTGGACCCGCGATCCGCGAAATCCTGAGGTTGACGTGGAAGCGTGGGGCCGGGAGTGAGTGGAATCCAGGTGGCTTCGCGTTGGGAAATCGACACCTCGTCACTCGGGGTTTTGGTAATCCAAAGCATTGACATCGCAAGTGGCGATATCCCGAGGTTGACTGTTGACTATCGGTACTCGGGGTTCGGTGGTTCAAGTAATACGGGAGCAGTGCCGTAAGGTTCGCAAATCCGCAAAACCCGATCTTCCGAAGTCCGAAGGAAGGATCGCCGAGAAGTACTATGGGTAAGAGACTCCTGAGTGGAGTGGAAGAGTACATTGTAACTCTTCGGGCCTGAGAAGAAGAAAAGGTCCTGGTGAGAGCGACCGTGTCGTCGTGGGGCAAGGTTGTCGTCAAACCCCAAAAATTCCATTAGCAACCCTTATCACTTCTCTGTATCGTGTATTTATAGCGTCTGTGCACCTTCTGCATGCAATGTTTTCCATGCCTCTGCATGCAGACTCTGCGTCGTTATCCTCCACCTCTTGAGTCCTCTATCTGATCATCATCTTGACTTTTCAACTTCTCTGGTGATTACACAGCGGTCTTCTTCAACTTCTATGGCAGACGTCTTCAATGGCTTCT
>ML800985.1:101595-114671 GCA_009831015.1 Picea engelmannii
TAATTGGGGCATATTATATTATTAATGTTATTTTATTTATGTCGGCTTTAGGCCATTAGTTGTAATTATACCTCCTAGTCTCCTATATATACCAAGGAGACATTTTCCTTTTGAATCATCTTGTACTTGAACATTTAAGTGGGATAAAAGGAGGTTTCCCCCTCGAAGAGGCTTATTATCTGAAATTATCTCTTTTTCAAGGTGTTGAGTACTTTTCCTGAGGTTTTTCTATGATATATTGATGTTTGGTTCTTAACACAATTTTGACCAAATGTCAATCTGAGAGGTGCAATAAATGTTCTAGGGAAATTTGAGTTGATTTATGGTAAGATTAGTCCCAATGAATTGCAATGAATTCTCAATGAGCTTCACAAGTGCAGATCTATGTAGTGGCAGAAAACTTGTGCAATGACAAATCTTAACAAAGATTTGATTCCATGTTGATTTTTCTAATTTCTAGATCTGATAATTATTACCTTATGATTTCATACAGATTTTAATTCCACCATTATCATAGAATAATTACACACTGAAAATTTCAACTGAAATAAAACTACAATGGAAATAACAGAATCACGGAGAGATAGCCATGCACAATAGACACAAAATTTATCCTAGGAAAACTCGAACTTGGGAGAAAAACCTAGCAAACTTTTATCTAGAAGAAATTTAATCCAAGTTCACAGATACATCCCCAGAAAAATGAAGAATCCAAGCACATAGAAAGTTATGCCCTAGTGTGAGGAAGAACCCTCAAGCATGGTGCATCACTGGACAAAGATAGTGCAGCTAGTAGCTGACAACTGGCACTTCAACTGGCAACTAGCACGAAGTAACTGGGTAGTGCACACTATAAGAGGAGAGCTGATATGATGTGTAATAATGAAAGGAACTTGCAATTATTTATACTAATCAAGTCGCCTTATTTTACTGGCAAGGCCTACTTGTCATTTTTTGTCTTTTAACTTTACTTTATTTCTTTTGTTTCCTTTACAAATGTTCCACTAGTTTGACTTGGTATTCTTGTCATTTCTTTCTTTTTGGTGCATTCCAGGGTGTTCTATAATGGTTTATTTGTATTTTCTTATGGAGAATGACTACCCGAAGTTGCAAAACTTCAATAGTGCCTACACGGAGAGCTGAAATGGTGCTCAACCAAGGGGATTGGTGTCTCGTGTAGGTTGGTGCCTACAAACTTTTTTTTTGAGTTGGTTCTTAGGAGAGGAGATTGGTGTCTCTTGCGAGTTGGTTCCTGCAAGCATTGTAATAGTAGGTCAGTGCTTGCATGATTTTATAAAAGAATTTTTTTTGTGGTTTTTTTTTATTTGGGTTTCCACATTAAATCTATGTGTATTATAGATTGCATGGTTGTATGTTTATAATTAATTGCAACAGATGGTAAAATAACATATTGATAAATATTGTAAGAAAAGAAAAAGTAGTCTTACATTGATTCACCGCCCCCCCCCCGGCTCAGTATAAGTAAGCATGGCAACATTATTTATCAGATAACTACCTTCTTTTGTAGTCTTGTGTTTGCAAGTATTATAGGTTCAGGAAGGACCAATTGAAAAGGAGTGAAAGAAATTCCAGCTTTGAATCTACATCAATCATTGGACCTCGAGTAAGTTATTTTTTCTTTCGTTTCCAATAGTTAATTATATTGATCAAAGTAGTTGTAGATTTCACTGTTTTATTTCATTGGAATTTGTTGATCTTTAAGCGGTCATTGATATGTTATGGTCTACACACAACCATAGGATAATTCCCCCACAATAGAATTGGCGACATGTATGCAACTTTCCTTTGAGAAACCTATGTATACACGTGTTGTATAACTATTAGGGTTTGTCTATTTATACAACAATTATACAACACACGTATATGACCAGGGATTAATGAGTTTTAGACAAATACAAAGAATATCACACGTATCATCAAGGAAAAAATTTATGCTAATTCCTTTAATGAAGAGATGGTTTATGCAATCTTATGTAATGACATCATGGCTTGCAATGCTTTTAGGTCTATAACTATATATTTTAATGACAAAGATAAGAGGGATGATCAAAATATCTATGATATGTATTTCCTTTTTTTATAGGGATCTTAATACCTATGTATTACGAGAATTCTTGTTATTGTGTGAGCATTATTGCTATTGTTATTATCACGATATTTTAGTTTTCTAGTCTCATGGAGTAGTTCCTAATATCATGAAGTTTTTGAGAGAATACCTCCAACTATCTCTATTATTATGTTCAGTTTCTCGGAGCATGTCTCCATAGTGGTTGAAGTTGTATCTCTATATTATGTTCAATTTCTAATCTTTAGGATCTTGTCTCCTTATTGGTTGAAGTCATATTTTTATGTGTATCTATATAACCTTGGTTTTTAATTAATATAAAGCATTCAAATATTTTTATTTCTCACCTTTGGTGTTGAACTTTGCTCATGTGGAATTTTTCCACACCATTAGTATTAGAGAACTTCCAATCTGGGCTTGGATTTGGGTTCATCGCTTGTAATTTGTCTTAATTTGTCTCATTCATCTCAACAATGGGATCAACTTATGTTTGCATCATTCTCTAACACCTTCAACTTTCTTGTTTACTCCATCTTGGTTGTACCATCAAATTTGTGCCATGTACAACCTCGACTTAGCCTCAGCCAACAACAATTCAGCCATACAACGGCCATACAACATCAATTCAGCCTTATCAAGCATCAATCCATCCATACAATTGTTGTACAACCTCAATTCCTCTTCAATTTGGTTGTACAACCACCCCAACCTACAATGTTGACTGTGTAGCCGTAAATTTTAACCTTACATCCATACAACCACTATATAAAGTTTTCTTTTTTAATCATACAACATCTGGTTTCCATACAACCTTAGTACGACCTGCAACTCTGCGAATCAACACTATGTTGCTCAGTGACGTGAAATTCATGTCTAATTTCTCAAAATTCGTGCCAAATTCACAACATACAGCCTCAATTTCTTGGAATTTGTGCTCAATTGGCATAATTCAGTTGAAATGTGTGCCACATTGACTTAGACTCTTAGCTACATGTTTGAAAATGCTTTTTTTTTAAGTGGGAACTTAGTTTTGATAGAATGTTGCATTTTTTCTTTGCAAGTTTTTCTCTACATTCAAGAAAACAACCATACAAGACATGGCAATAATGACACTTGCAGAAAGGATGATAGAATTGGACAACATCATTTCCATGTTAGTTGTAAAATTTAATGAGATCTCTATCATTTAATCACCTTCTTGGTGATCCAAGTGCAAGATCCCAATTTATGACGAATCCCAAAATCCATAACAACTTGAGAAGTATATCCTTGACATGGATTCCTAGTTCGATTACAACCAAGTCCCCAATGATGAGAAGGTGTTTTTTTCCAAATTAAATCTTACAATACTTGCCAAACTCTTGATTACAAACCGAGTATCAAATCAATATCCAATTACTACATGGATGGGATTGGTGGAAGCCTTGAGCATAGTATTTTATTCGTCAAATTACAAACATGATATGAATGTCAAATGGCTTCGCCTACATCATGATTTCAATATGTTTGTACAAGAGTATATTAACTTTTTCAATTGCCTACACATCCTTCTCTCCATTTCTTGTTCAAGTGACAAACTTGTTCTTAGATTTAAAAGCAGCTTGCAGGAACATTTATGCCAAGAATTGAAGTAAATGGAGATTTCCACTATTGATGTTGCATACAATCAAGCACAAATAGCCAAAGGTAATTTCTTATATCAACATAGACTTCAACATATCCTTCCATATCCACAAGTTCAAAACCTATGCCTCCTACTTCTACAAGGTCCTCATCTTTTTCTTATTCTTCTTATTTTACTAAGTTTTGCCAACATTGTAAGAAACATGGAAATGATAAGTCCACATGTTTCCTATTGAACAATAAAACATTAATTGTACAATCTCCCACTGAGGAAGACATTTATGCTCCTATTTAGGTCTCAGGGGAAGATAATACCTATGATGAGTTGAAAGGTCAAATCAATAAAGTAACCTTGTCGCAACGATCCACCCCCCAAACAACTCTAGATAATATATTCATCACATGTGCTCATGTCTCCCATGATATACCCATTGCTTGTATCCTAGACAATGGCTCCCAAGAAAACTTTATTTCCAAATCATTAGTTTATAAGATGCACTCTCCAGTGTACCTTCATCCTCATCCTTATGCACTTGGATGGAAGGATCATGGGTCCTCTTCCAGGATCACACACACATGTACTATCTTGTTTTCTTTTGGTCCTAAATTTGTGGATGAATTCACTTGTATTGTGACTGATATGGATTGTTGTGGCTTGTTGGTGGTCTGACCTTATTAATATGGTAGGAAGGGTCACTATGAATCATTCAACAATACTTACCTATTGCGTAAAGATAACTCCAAATATCATATTCGTATTACATTGGAACAACCACACCAAGCTTCTCTTCAACAACATTCCTTAAATTTTATCCAACAACCCTATCCACAACCATCTTTGCATCATTTGGTTTCTCCAACAAAGGACTCTTATTCATCTCCTCCAACAACATTTTATTTTCTCACTCATCGACCATAATTTACATGAGGCACCACCTCTAGAGGAATTTCTACAACCTTCAGAGTATCTTACCTATTACAATGTTATTGGATTGCTTGAAGTTGTGATATGGTACCCTCTTTTCATTAATTCATCACATGGTTCATCATCAATCACCCAAATATTCCTTTCAAATTCCTAATGTCTTTCATTCCAATTAGTTGATTATGCATGATATTTTCAACACATATCAGAATGCAAGATGGGACATCGAGAACCTAACCAATCCTTTAGAAACTATTATTTCAGCTGGTCAACATTTGCATCTTATCCATTCAACATTGGATATACCAACAATGTTTCCCCTCTCTCCTAAAAGAATTGGAGGCCAAAGATTCTTTGGTTGGGAGGAATTATAGGGATCTTAATAATTAGGCATCATGAGCATTCTTGTTATTGTGTGAACATTATTTCTAGCATTATTGTTGTGATCTCTTAGTTTCCTAGTCTCATGGAGTAGTTGAGAGAACATCTCCAACTATCTATATTATTATGTTCATTTTCTAGTTTGTAGGAGCTTGTATCCATAGTGGTTGAAGTTGTATCTCTATTATTATGTTCGATCGCTAATTTTTAGAGCTTGTCTCCAAATTGGATGAAGTCAGTTTTCTTGATCGATAGCTATATAAGCTTGGTCTTTTATTAATAGAAGGTAGTCAACGATTTGTATTTTTCACTTGTGGTGTTGAAATATGCTCATGTGAAATATTTCCACATCATTTTGGTATTTTTATACTTGTTGAGTTGTTCATGATGTAAATTAAAAACCTTTAATTTAAAATTAATAAAATAGATCCACGTGATAGACAACACGCGAATGTTAAGAGAATCCTTAATATAAGGTAACACCATCAAATACTTTTTATGGAAGGAATCACTTCACAATACATGCTTGGTACAATATAGTACTCAACATATCTAATATGTCAATGATAATTATGTGTACAAATACCTTTTTCTGAGTATTGGGGTCTATGCCAACTACCCCTCATTATTATATTATTCCATCTAACTACCTAGTCAGCCTATTTATTACCCCCCAACTACAAAGTGGGCCTTATTCCCTTATTCTAGCCACATTACATTAATTATTCCCCTTGGGTACCTTTCTAGGTACCCCATATCATCATGCCTAGGTACATTACATTCCATCCCCCTTTGCTTGTTCTTTCCTTGAAACATGAGTGGAAGAAATATAATATGATTTGTTAAGAAATGAAATCTATTGGAGTAGAGCACAAACACCCATCCATCTAAGTGAAACGTGGAAACAATATACAATTGTTACCTAGCCGCCATGATTTTGAGTATGGTTGATCCTTTGGCATCCTAAAAAAAAATTTATATTTTGATATCCATACACATTTATTTTATTCCACCTTATACATATGTACTCCATGTATGTCCATGGTAGGGTTGTTGATGCTCATGACCTTACCTTGATGACAATTGTTTCTTTAGATTGTGTGAGTGGTGATACACAACAACCTTAACTATTGGTTCTTCTTTCACTGACTTTTCAAAAAGTGGTTTTGTGAGGAATGCAACTTCGTAGATTCTTTTTCCTTTTCACTATGCCCATCCTGGTACTCTCTTTTAGATTCTTCTGTGGACGTCTCTTCTAATTCAACATGGGAGTATCCATCTAATGTGTATATAGTTACTAGAATGAATTTACCTACAAAGATATAACAAACATAAATTAATTATATTTAATTATTGTAATTATTCAATGGTGAACATGCCTGCACATAAGGGTACATCCCAATTGTTCTATGGAGTATAAATTATTTCCCATTGGACATTGTAAATCAACATGAAATCATAAATATATATTTTATTTTAAATTGGTTGCCTACAATTGGTATCATAGCTAAGAAATCTTAGAAAAAATAGTGGAATAAAAAAGGCCCTCATCAAGCCATCATATTTTCCAACCACCATCATTCACTCGTACATTCTTCTCTCCTAGTTGCACCACATCATTATGTTGTATGCTTTTCTCTCCCATATACACCAGATCATTTCGTTGTACGTTCTTTTTTTCTCCCCCTCACTCATATTGTGCCTCCTGCTACCTTCCTTGAATTGCTTCTTCTTCATCTCCATCCCCCCCNATACCTTCTTCCTACATTTATTCCCATATTCATTCCTGCATGCCCTCCTCAGTTTGTTTCAATATTCTGTCCATATTGCATATGCACCCTGACATTACATTCTAGTTTTCATCCCTATTATCAAGCGTTGGAACCATAAGTGTTGGCCAGACCATGTGCTTATGCCATGAGTATTTTGAGGATTGCACACACCACAAGTTTTGCATCGTGCAACACCAATATTCAACATGCACTAACTAGTTTCTACTATTCCTGAGCCTACCAATTCACAACATGCACATCAACTCTAGTGTCACGCAAATACTTGTAAGAAGTCACATGCATATCCCCAGGAATCTAATTCAACCAATGTCAACCACATTCAACAATAAGCAACCAAAGTCAACAATAGTGAAACTTAACCACACTTTTCCAAGTCATCCATAAGTAAAAAAAATCAACAAATGTCAACCTTGGTGATTTAAGTCAATCATAGTTTCCAAGTCAACTACAATTGGCCACAATCAATCATACTTAGGAAATTCAACCACAGTCAGTTAAGGAAAACCATAGTCTTCATAGTGAACCGAAGGAAACCAAGATAACTTGAGTTGGCCAAAGTCAACCATAGTTAGTCACATTAAAACACAATCAACCATAGTGAGCCAATTCAACCAAAGTTAACCAAGTCAACCATAATCAACAAACTCAACCACACTCAATCAACTCAAGTGAGATCAACCACAGTGACCCCATTGAACCACAATCACCCAAGTCAAATACATTCAACCATTGTCAACCTCAACATCCACAATCAAGCCATGTCAACTAAAGTCAACCACAGTCTAGCAAAACTTTCTATTGTTATTATTAGTAGAAATATTATTATTACTATATTATATTTTTAAAACAATCATTGCTTCTATTAATATTATTACTAGAAATATATTACTCTAACAATAATTATTATTAACTGTACATTTTTAATATCCGTATTAATCATTTTCATTATTTTGATTATTATATAAATATAAATAATAGTAACCTCACATCATGCAGGTTGTCAACTAGCACAACCACATATTACTGGTGGTCAATATAAATCAGAGGTGAAATTAGTGTTTTCTATTTTTTACTAACTAATGTTGCCTATGGTGTATCAACACCACTAATGTGGTTGCACTAGTTTAAATACTCTCAAAACCCATGGACATAGATGACCTATAAGGGATATTGAAATTTATACATGATCTAGTTATGTTGAAACTTGGTTAAACATCATAAATAATGTTCATTAAAATAGGTTCAAAACTCCAAGGCATAGTTCTTCCTTTTATGAAACTCAAACTATAACCATGAAACTATGATTTCTTTCAAACTTTTGTCCAAATTTAAATTAGAAAAAAATAAAAATAATTTGAGTACCTTTATACCACACCATGATACTAAGGTTGTGAATGTCTCATTTTGAGGTTATCATTAATGATAATTTATCTCTAATAATGAACTCAATCTCCAAAATAAGTTACGAGTGTGCATTAATGAAAAATTATCTCTAATGATGAACTCAATCTCCAAAATAGGTTATGAGTGCACATGCATGATACTAAGGTTGTGAATGTCTCATTTTGAGGTTATCATTAATTATAATTTATCTCTAATAATGAACTCAATCTCCAAAATAAGTTACGAGTGTGCATTAATGAAAAATTATCTCTAATGATGAACTCAATCTCCAAAATAGGTTATGAGTGCACATGCATGTGCATAAATTTATTTACATAGCATGTGATTGATAGAAATATATAATGAAGAATAAGAAAAGGGTGATGAACTCCAAACTCATAGGGTATATTTTGTTTGCCCCATAGC
Organism: Picea engelmannii; assembly: GCA_009831015.1. Lineage (NCBI taxonomy): Eukaryota > Viridiplantae > Streptophyta > Pinopsida > Pinales > Pinaceae > Picea > Picea engelmannii. The sequence goes on from ML800985.1 coordinate 110,213, forward strand.
ATATAGTTCATTTTTCCTATAGCATAATGAATATGATGCAACACCAATCATCATAGAAGAAAAGTGAAATTAGTAGATTCCATAAGTTTGCTTAATCAATTTCCAACCTCTAAAATAATGGATGATGCTCTGCATTACCCTTTGAACATCTTGTCTTCTATTTATATTATTTTTCTAGTATATTAGGCATACAATAGTATGTATATTAGCACATATCCCCCGTTGATGGGGGTAGAGCCATGATAACAAGATAGGAATATGAGGCCATGAATAAATTAGTATATTTGGAATCCAATATATGGATATCAAGTATTCTATATTTTTCCTTTGGGATTTTGGACAATTGCTCAGCAAATGATTGAATATTCTAACATTTATTGTTGTTAATGAACTCTCAATTCCCTACCCTCGTGATGAGTTGTTCTTTGTCTTTTCAAATACTCTCAACCATCAATATTGTTTGTTTTTCCTATGATAAGTAATAATCATCTTTGAGTTCGGTTTTACATTCTATAAAAAGTGATCATGTGAAGAATTCATAATTCCATAACCATTGTTTCATTTTACACTACCAATAGTTTTCCTCTTCACACCATGCAATATATGCTTCATCTAATCTAATAATATTTGTGTGAATTCTTATTGTATGTGATCCTACTAGGGTTACACTTTTGGATATTTGGAAAATGACAAAATTTGGTCTTATCCTTTGTGTGATGTTGGGTTTTTATTCTGTCTACTCCTTGGGATGTTAGGAAAATGGCTTCTCCTTGTTTTAGTTTTGGTTATGAAAAAACCTATGAAAGTTTCTATTTTTTATTTTTTATTTTTCATTTTGAATATTTAATGATGGTAATTATCATATCACTATTGGAATAAATATTAATGATGAGCCTCCCAAAAATCATTGTTAAAATGTATCATTGAGAACAATCTCCTTCTGACTAACCGTTAAAATGTATTGTATTTAAGTGGTTTCATGTAAATTATGGAAAGTCCTCCACTTCCATTAATTAATAATTATATATGACACATGGTTGGTTCATAAGGGGTGTCATTGAGCATATCCATCTGTTATATTGTTTCTATCCCATCAATATGTACTCATGAGTCGACCCTTGGAGATCCTCCATTTTGTCCCTCAAATCCCATGGATGTCTCTCCACTCTCCCTTTGTTCAATAGGGCATTTATCATCTATCAACAACCCCTTCTCCCTTAACCACCCACTAGATTTTTCTCCTCTTTTCCTTAACTTTTCAAATTCTCTTAGTCAAAACTCATTGGTGCCTTAATTTATTATATCCTTTCACAATGCTCCTCACGTTCACAAATTTATCTCATCCATCCTAGCCACCACCAGTTGGTTATCTCATCACACCTTCCTCTTTATCTTGGGCTCAGGTTTCTAACTCCTCCTCCTTTAGAACTTCATCATTACTAGCATTGCTCCATTCCACCCCTTGCTACTAGGCTTACACTTCCATCTTCATCATGGTAACAGGTAATTGCTCTTCCTCTACTAGATTCATCTTCACTTAAGTAGGAATATCTTTCATTTGTTTTCCCCTTGGTTCTCTCAAGAATTGTTCCTTAACTTGGAAGTGGAACTTACATTGTTCTACTACAAATTCTATAATATAGGCTTCTAATTTACTCTTCACCCAAAATTTTACAACTCTTGTTGCATGGTCATCATAACTCTATAACATGACTAGGTTTTGGGAATTCCAAGTTATGATCTTCCCTTCTCGCCACTATCAATACCTATTGTTCTCCTTGTGCCTTTGTAGCCATCCAAGTAGACTCACGGGAAACTTGACCCAAACTATCTCATAGAGATTACTAAACAACATGTAGTCTTTAAACTATTACAAGGTCCATCTAAGCCAGGGGGCATTTTTTCTAGTGAGAATATCAATTTATTCATTGAACTAATCATAAATATCTTTCTTTGTAAGTCGCTTTGTCATTTTGTGACAATCTCCCCATGTTCATTGTTAGGTCTCAACAACGAAACCATTTGTTGTCTTGAATTAGTAGACTAAGGTCCACAAGGTTGTCCAACAAAGGGGATGTAATCTAGCACCGACATATCAATCCATGAAAATAGGTAAGGTTTCACCCAAGGTGGATTTCCAAGACATAGGTTTATGGGAGAAAGCTAATAGATGACAGATACAATCCTCTCTAACCTCGTATTGATAAACATACTATCCATCCAATATATTCACCATCATAGTAATATTGTTAGGATATGATCCTAACCCCTCTTAGTGGGTCATTAGTTAGTATGATATATTTTCTATGTAATAAAGGCCAACATTAGTTAATAAGGCCTATTAAATAAATAAGAATAACTCAATGTAAGAATACCTAATCGAAGCTTTTGCTTCTAGAAATATCTTCCTCTATAAGTCTCCTTAGAATATAGAATTAGTATAAATAAGAGTATGAGGTATTGGAAAGGATGTCTTGAGAATTATTGTAATAGAGCTCTTCTCTGCTGGAGGTTGCCCCCTTGAAGAGCCAAGTGAACACTACTTCCTATCAATAAAGGTATCATATTGGTATTGTAGTTCCATATATTTTGTTGTTTCGCTATTATTATCTATAGTATTTATGTTGTTGTTGTTGTTGTTGTTTCATTATTCTTCCTTGCAATATTTCTATTTCCTACTATTATAATAGATCTGGCACATTGCAAGTGGTATTAGACCTCTTTCTAGGGCATATATTATGGGATAATTTTTTCGAGGTAGATATGTATTTCAGCATCTTTAATATACAATGATCTATCATTCAACGCATAAATCTGTGGTCAGGTAAGCATAGATGTAGGAATTACAAGTGGTTCTTAAGTGCATTGTTGGCCACCCTTGCAACCCATGTTGGTACCCCTTCGAGTGGCATTGCATTAGAAAACACATGTATACGGATTGGCCTAGAGCTCCTAAATCCCTCCGTAGATAAATAGATCGGTCGCCTAACTGCTATAGTGCCACCGAGAACAACATTTGGGAAGATACTCTCTAGTACCTGGGTAATCGAGTAGTATGGCTAAGGATATGGTCTATCCTCCTTAGTTGGTGCCCTAATATATTGAACCGAGTATTATTGTTCGATATTGCACGTATATCAGAGAGTTATAGCATAGGGAAAACCCTTGTCTATAGAAACCCTCAACACTATAACCCTTGGGATGGAAACATAATAGAAAAAGAATAGACAAGATTTATTGTCATGCAACCTTGCCTCCTGTAGTCGGGTTTTAAAATTACTAGACATTTATTCCTGTTAAGAATATGGGAAGTTTGTCATTGTAGTATTATTCAGAACAGAGTATAACTCCATAGGAGTGAAGAAAAAAAATATGGGGCCCGCATGCACCCTTATTTGAGACCTATCCCATTGGATCCCTCTCTTCATCTTGATCTTTGTGGTACCCTTCATTTTTAACCCTTTTTTCCCATGGACCCGGCCCCTTATCAACACCCTTACTTGTGACCTATCCCATTGGATTCCTCTCTTCATCATGTTTACAGTGGTACCTATCATTCCTTGTGAACCCGATCCCCTTCTCGACACTCTCATTGGCAACTCATGCTTCCACAATGGCTCCTATCACCCGCGCTCAGAACCTAGAAGAGTTGGATACTAGGGTGACCAACCTAGACCAGCACCTCAACACCCTCGACGAACAGTTACAAGACTCCCTAACCTAGAACATTAACTTCCTCATATCCAAGTTCCAAGAAGTGATCAAACTCTTCAAGGGTATAAACATTGAATCCTACTCTTAGTGTTAAGAACCAAATAGCTGAATACAAAATATCACAATATATCCAAAGATATATGAATACAATCACCACACAAGATCTATGAAACCAAATAGAAAACCACAACTTTATTAGAGAAACCCTTGAGGTAGGGAAACACCATACAATGGATCCTATTATGGAAGGGATCCTCTCCTGTTCACTTGCCTCTTCGAGGGGGCATCCTCCTATTGAGCTTCAGCTCCAAATACAATACTTCTCTTCATATTTCATTACATTGCTTGAACCCCTTTATATAGTGCTACCATCACCTAAGAACATTCTAGAGGAGGAATCTTCCAGAAGTAAAATCTTCTAAGAAGTCCTCTTACATTTATTATATCTAACTACCATAGTGGACCTAGTCCACCTTACATTGAATGACCTCCACTATTATCTTTTTGGGCCCTCTGGGCCCCCCCACTACCTCCCTAGCTACCTTACATTCCATCCCCCTTATGAAAGCGTTGTCCTCAATGCTTGATGTACAACCATATATCAGGGTCCCATGGATAATTGTGGACCATAATGCTGAAGAAGACTGGAGAACCAAGGTCCCATGTAGAAAGGAAAGCCACCATGTTGATGTAGTCCAACCACCATTGTAAGCCAGGGTCCCATGTCCAAGTGCTCATGTGAACT
>ML800985.1:128599-146272 GCA_009831015.1 Picea engelmannii
CTATTGATTATTTCTCATATATATTGTGCATGGTGTATTTTGGTGTATTGGTGTAACTCTTATACTATTGTTCATTTCTCATTGGATATAATTGAATGGTTTAAGTATAAGTTGGAAAAGGTTTTTAAATTGTACTTGATACTGATTCACCCCCCTCTCAGTATCAACAGTATTTAAGAGCGTTACGCTCTTTCTCCTGGACTAAACACCTAAAGGGATCTTTCAGCACAACTATTGCGCTCCTTCATCAAGTCTAGGACTTAAGGGGTTCTTGGTTTCTTCTTGCCTCGTAGGGAGCCTGCGCATATCTGCACTACCTCTCCTAATCTTAGTAGTCTTCATCCTCCAAGGGACTCAAAACAATTAGGAAGGTTGACATGCGCACATGAAACTGTGTCCACGGTCAACGAACACACAATTCGTGACTCTGGTTTAAGATACCACAGGACTCAAGTATTTAAAAGTATAAAACATATCCTAACCATATCATTTCTTACTGGCCTAATTATACAACCAAGCAGAAATAGCAGAGATACAATCTATCCATTAAGAAATCATGCACATTTCCTGAAAACATTCACAATGTAACCAATTCATACATGGTTATAGCTAAATTACACAGGGCAGGAGATTTCTTATATATTACAGGTTGTTGCCAACCAACTGACTGTGGGTGTTCATCCTTCCACCTGACCATAGGCTCAGAGGCATTCAATATTATCACTCTGGCCACCCCCGTGCCAAGCCATGATATCACCAGGGAGTTCTCACAGTTCTCAGGAGTTCTGTCTCTATTCCATCTTTAGCTCGAGTTCTCTTCTCTGCAACTCAGAGATTTCTCTCTCGGTTATGGTCTCACTGAGGTTTCTCAGATGCTCACTCGGCATCAAGATTGTGGCCTTCTGGTCATGCTCTTTTGGAGAGCTCTGTGCATCTCCCTTACGATCTTGTGCTCCCGTCGGCTATCTCTTCTCTCATGTGCATCCCTCTTACCTTGGAAGGTTTTTCGACCTATCTTGTTCCTTCTGTCAGAAGGAAGATCAGGCCTGCAGGTTCCTGCAATACTTTGGGCTAACAACCCATGTTTCCATTCATGGGGGTGGTTGATTGTTCAACCACCAGTCCTTTCCTCATTAACTGATTTCTCTCTTCTAGTGATATCATGGCTAGTACTTTCAAGGCTTCACCCCCACAGTCAGTTATTGGCAACTCAAATAATAATACATTTACATTTTCCTCATGAATTAGCATGGAAATTCCTATTTTATGATTAATTACAAATTGGGGGAAACATGGTGTTACAATTCCATCCCCCTTAAAGGAACATCGTTCTCGATGTTCTTTCTCAAAAACAGTTGTCATGTCTTTCTCCTTCGGCCACTCCAGAAGTCTTTACCTTTATCCTTGTTTAGGTCCTCTTCCAGGCTCTTAGTCTTCATCACCTGCCTTCAATAATTCTTGGACAACAAGCACGTTAATCATAGTCTTATGCAAAAACATTGCATAAAAAATTCTAGGAAATTTTCATAATCTTAGCACAATACTTATTTGTGCAGTTTGTGGACCTGTATCCACATGGTTGTTTCGTTATCTAGGCTCGTCGCTTCCCTTGACGTACCCATTGGGTGCATGATTCCAAACCAATATCTCACAAGAGCTATCATGGTTTCATCTTCCTTGTGGTCACTCACCCTCCAGGCCCAGGCTCAGGCATCCCCTTCTCTATCATATAGTCCCTCAGGAAATCCATCTTGCCTTGCCAAGGTTTTCTTGCACAAGAAGAACTACCCACCATGTGCATGATCCCAATAGTTTACAAGAACTATTAAGGTCTCCTCTTCCTTGCGGTCACTCACCCTCCAGGCCCAAGCTTAGGCATCCCCTTCATAGATATACAGTCCGTCGGGTGACCCATCTTTCCCTGCCAAGGTTTTCTCGTACAGGAAAATTTTAGAGACTCTATCGAGTCTTACAGTCGAGGCGTCCCTCAGACTTGCTCTGCCGAGGCGTACCTCCGGCTTGTGTTACCTCAACGCAATGTATTTCCGATGATCATGACTTATCACGGGGTTCTCATGGCTCAGAAGTAGCCATGTTCATCGTCTTCAGCTTTTACATCCTTCATCTATCCTTTCTGGATGGATATTTTCTTCTCACCTGTATTTTATTGCAAATCTGTCACCTACAAATTTCCCATTCCACAATTTCTTTTTCATATTTGTTCCGCATAGGAACTAGATTCATAATTATGGGACTTCCTTCCCATAATGATTTGGCTCAGCAGGCAATTGGCCTTCCTTATGGGCTTACCATGCTGCCATATCCAAGACCCCTTTGCTTCCTACACTTTCAACTTCAATCAGCCAAACAAATTATTAGATTTTCCATGCATATACATTTTTACTGGACCTTTACAACATCGTCACAACAATTTCAGAATTGTGCATACTAAAAATCAAATTTCTCAAAAGGGGAATACCATTACTTGTAGTTTGGCTCAGCAAGCAATCGGTCTTCCTTATGGGCTTACAATACTGCCATATCCAAGACCCTTTTCTCCCTGTAATTCATTCTTTACACAGCCAAACAAATTTTTAGCCTCTCATGCATCCATGTATATATATATTCAAAATCATGCATACTAATAGTCCAAGTCATTTTCATCTATTCAAGGATACAAATCGAAAGGATACATCATCCCTTACCTATGCATCATTCCAGCCTACCAATTTTTTAAAATGTAATTCGGATATCAATTGATTTTAATGAATGCACCAACATTCGTGGCCACATTCATACCCAATGCACCCTTGCATTGATTTCCAGTTTGTCACACTTTATGACAGGTTCTTGGCCATGGTGCGTTGGAATTTAACCGAACTCTTCACCACATGGCTTATTCATTTTCATTCACTCTTACAGTATGACCATGCTTCCTGCTATAGGCCGATCATGACCCCAAATCAATACACATGAACTCAAAATTTTCACATGAATTCCTTTACGCAATCCTTGATTATCAATGGATTCATGACATATCAGTTCACAAATTCTTCCAAGGGTTACAAACAGTGTTTAATACCATAGGTTCATACCTCCATCATTTAGGTTCTCCTTCTTGAGTCATACCTTACTTGGGTATCCAAGCCATACAACTGCCTTTCAAAGATCATGCATAACACTAGGACAAAAAAATATTTCAGAAGGGGTTCTTACCAAATCCCTTCATACCTTGTGTCACATAGGCACGAATATCTTTGTACCGGTTCTTGGCTGCTAGCACCCTCTTTTTGATCTCTATCTCATCAATGGTGTTCCATGGGGACTTTTAAAGTCCCTTCAACAATCTTTCAACAAGAACCCTTTCGTAGTCCTCCTCTGATTGAGGTTGCCCATCATTGGAAACTGTCTTCCTCAATAGCTCCAATTCCTTTCTATACATAGCATACATCATCATAGCCACAATTACATTAGTCATAATATTAAACTAAATGCATGTATCATAACCTCTGAATTCATAAACATCTTCAAAATGTCCTATCATATCTTCATGCACTTCATCATATTATGTTCAAACATTTCCACAAGTGAAACACAAACAAATTTCAATTGTATCTTCAGCAATACAATCCTTATCACTATGTGTCAAAACCTTTTCACTTTCATTGTCGTACCATCTTTCTCATCCAAGATAAAACATAATACTTAGCGAGGAAAGGATTGAGGACTCTCCCCTTCTTCCAACTCCTCCTACATCGCCTGGGACTTTTTAGTCCAACTGAGTTATTTCTAAGGCCTCATTGTCTTTTCTCTACTTTTGCAATTCTACTCCCTGTCGTGATCTTCCTGCTCTTTTCCTTGAGCCGCGTTGGTTAGGCCTCACCCTAACCGCTTTTGGGATAACACAACATGCTTTAATAGCAACTCTTTGTTCTTAATGAATCATGAACATGTGCATCCTACACACTTCCATTCGGTTATCAGAATGGTCCTTATTTAGTTGTTAGTCTTTTATTAATTACATGATACTTTAAAAATGTAATCCAGGATTATTGGCTTTGCAACCCATTGTCCAACCTTCAAAAATTATTAGGGTTGTGACTATGTTCCTTTGACAGAATCCTTAAACAGTTCCTCCACCGGGAAATTCATCAGTATGCAACTTCCTTGTTGCATATCCTTCACTATTTGTGATGGCCTCAAGATTGAATTAGCTTCATCTTGTTATTAAGCATTATTTAAGGGACACAGGCATACATTTCTGGTATGCATTCCAGATTATGCATCCACACATGTTCTAGGATTTTGCTAACTTACATCCACGATGTACTTAGCCATTTTCATAATCCTAAGCCTGCATGTAGCTGTCATAGGTATATGGTGTAGACCCCTCTCTCTCTCCAAGGGTTGTGTGACCTCTTGGTCTTAGGATCTTCTTAAGACTGAACTGAAACAGTCTTTGACTCCTTGTTGTAACCCATATGAAACAATCCAAAGGTCTTCACAAATTTTGGCCCACGTGTACAAGCGCTTAAACGCAAGTCTCTTCCACATGACCACGCCTTGTGACCACACACTTACCCAAGAATGTGCGTCATGATTTCGCGTCTCGGTGATATGATTCAATCAACTCTCCATTCTTCAAACTCCTGATACCCGAAATGTCAAAATTTTGGATCAGGTCAACGGTCACCAACATCTCTTCAACCAACGGTTGTGATTATGTCGCGATTTAGCGTTTCGCGACTTCGGGACTTTTGTTATGAGGCACCTTGAATCCTTCGATCCTCGAAATTGTGAAATTCTCTCTGGACGATCAATGGTCCAGATCGCTCCCTGATCAACAGCCCTGATTGAATCGGTGATTTACCTTGCGTGACTTTGGAAAAGTCTCTGCCTCTATTATTTCCAATAACTGAATCCTTAAAGCTCTAGATAAATGACTCTCGTTAATTCCAATCTAACAGATACTGTTCCTCCTAAGCTTATGAGTGGTGAGAGGTTATCAACCTTATCTTCTCTGTTGATCTACTAGATCTAACGGTTCACGGAATTTTGGTATTCCTCCCTCCGAGAATTCCACCGGTCATTCATATTTTCAATGACTTCCAGCCACAAACTTGGCATCAAATCTTTTGGAATCAACCTCTGCATGCAACCTCCAGAGCTTTCAAACTTTAACAAAATCTTGTTTCTATAGCACTCCTTGCACTCTATATGCACACTCGGCATACGAAATTCCCCCGCTGTCTCTTCTGAGCTTTTAAGTTACTTACATGACTGATCTCACAGTCATAACTCATACGTATGTTACCCTCTCTTTATGGGAACAACTAACAAGGGTCACTCTTGGGAATTAGCAACAGTCCCAAAGGACTCCTCTTAATCTTGCTTAAATAGATTATCCATTATACGTAAGGTAATCTGACCCTACATACTTTCATCAATCCTCTCAATCATGAGGAGTTATATACTCAGGGTTTAGTATTTTAATAATGTAGTAATTACAACTTGCTAAGGATTCTATGAGTCCTTACCAGATTTCCTAAATCATGAAGGAATTCTTCATGAGGATCTTAATTCTTACCTAGCCAGCCATCTCAATTATAAGAGACTCTACATGCTTTAGTAGGTAGACCTTGTCACACCATAACAGAACAACTCAATTCATGTCCCTTGTCTATCTCGTGCAGCTTCATAGCACAATTTCTTCCACCTCTGTCATTCACATTCAGGTCTTATCAGTAATATTGATTAGCACATCCCTACTCCTATAAGAGTAGTTCTCATTTGACAAAAGAACAGTATAATTCCTTTGTTGGAATTCTATAGGAATTCCCAAATTATAGTTTCATTTTTTAGTCCTTCTCCTTACGGAGTAAATGTATATAACAATATCTCCTTACACGACTCGTACATGAGCCCAAGCAGGCCAAGTGTTGTAACCATGCTCTGATACCAATTTGTCACACACCCACTACAACAAAATAAAATTTTTGCCTTTTCTCGAGGGACAGAATCGTTGAATTCCTACGGGGGCCTAGCGCAGGCTATCTCTTCCCTTATCCTCCCCCATGTGATCAATCATTATGACCACAGGCCTTACCAAAATGTTCTTCCAACTTTCGTGTTTCGATACTTCTGTGTGCGAGCTCTCCCCGGCTCCCTGTCCTTTGAAATGTTGAAACCCGAAATGGGGTTAACGACCTCTTTGGCTCCCCTTTTTTCCTACTCCATGCAATACCTTCGTGACCACGCGCTAAAACCAAATGGCACTACCAGAACTTGACTTTCAGGATTTTTGTCGCAAGGAACCCTTGTTCCTTCAATCCTTGAAACCCGAAACAGGGCTAAGATTATTGGCTCCTTCTCTTAAGCCTTCTCCATGTGACCATGTCCTGTGTCTTAGGGCTACTCTTTCGAGCACTTCGGATTTCATGATTTGGGGAATCATGATGCAATGCTTCTACCTTTCCCTTTCAAATCCTAGAAACCCGAAAGCCCGATACCATCCGGATCTATGGTCCAGATCTTCAACTTGATCAACGACCTGGATCAAATCCTAGCATTCTACCTTTTGGAATTCTGGCGAGGTCTTCACTCCTATTTCCCCGATTTCCAAAACCCTGATGGATTCTGGATCTCTACCACGCGTTCTCCAAGATGGATGGTCCTCGTTGATCTAGATAGAATGGTCCAGATCTGTCACGACCCAATGGTCGTGATTCATTGTCGGTAATTCCCCATCAAGGGTCTGGGGAAGTCTTCTCCTGTGATTTCCCGGTAAAAAAATCCCAAGTGGGTGTAGATATTCGACACCTGTCACTCTAGATCCGACGACTGAAACCTTCTCTTTATCCTCCTCGCAGCTTATCACGACCTGACGACTCTTGTGATTTTCAGCACTCCCTCTTGGAAGTGCTCCATCGTTCATTCGTCACCCTTGTGCGCCTAAGTTTTGAAACCCTGGTGGCTTATGGATCCTTTCCATGTGTCCTCTACAATGGATGGTCAAGGTAGCTCCCCATGGATCTTGGGATCTATGGTCTCGATTCCTTCGCTACTTGCAAAGGTTGAAGGGGGGTCGAGGTGTTTAACGCTTACGCTCCTTCTTCAAATATAATGGTCATAACAAACCTTAGATTCTCCCAAAAGGATCTCATCTATTCATCTTCCAAATGAAGGGATACTCCCCTTCATTACTCAAAACACTTGTTATCCCTCCTGAGCTTCGTCAGATATGAAGGATTTAAGAGCGTTACGCTCTCCTGGACTAATAACCTTAAGGGATATTTCGGCACCACTATTGTGCTCCCTTACGAGCTTCTGCTCCCATATGTTGCCTCTTCTCCCACGTGTATCCCTCTTACCTTGGAAGGTTTTCCGACCTATCTTGTTCCTTCTGTCAGAAGGAGGCTTAGGTCTGCACGTCCCTACAGCACTTCGGGCTAACAACCTATGTTTCCATTCATGGGGGTGGTTGATTGTTCAACCACCAGTCCTTTCCTCATTAACTGATTTCTCTCCTCTAGTGATATCATGGCTAGTACTTTCAAGGCTTCACCCCCATAGTCAGTTATTGGCAACTCAAATAATAATACATTTACATTGTCCTCACGCATTAGCATGGAAATTCCTATTTTATGATTAATTACAAATTGGGGGAAACAGGGTGTTACATTTGTGTTAGGAGCTCTAAACCCCTATGGCTCTAAGGTTATTAAGTTTGAAGTCATGGATGTGAAGCCTTGCTTGCCTTACCATGTGGTTTTCCAAATCCACGTGGATTACTCAAACTATATCATCAAACATATTGTTATTGATTAAGGTGTTGCAACATGTGTGATGTCCCTAACCTATTGGAAATTCATTGGCTCTCCGAACCTCTCTAAATATCCGACCATGTTGAATGCATTTGATGGTCGTTATTTTCGTCCCCAAGGTATTCTTCCTACCTTCCTGGTCTATTTAGGTGGGAAGACAGTGGATATGGATGTCGAGGTGGTTGATGCACCCCTTGACTATAACTTATTACGAGGGTGTAACTGAATTTATGCTATGACTACAGTCGTATCGTCCATTTTTTGTACTTTATGTTTTTCCTCACGATGGGATAATCGTGAAAATCGATCAGTTGTCCTTTGTGCATGATAGCCCCAATCAGTTGGACCTTCGATCCCCGTGATAGATAATTATCAACTAGAAACTGAGGATATTTGTCTCAGAATGTATTCATACCTTATATGTACCTTTGATTTCATGGCACCAATTCATCATATCTATGTCATGTCCAGTAGGTATGCTTTGTCGACGAGGTTTGTTTCTTTCGTCACTTCATATTTTGACGATCCTTGGACCCTACCTCCCTCAACCTCATCTTGTGAAGGTCAGTCACATACTGGAATGGCCATGCCACTGTCAGGGGAAGAGATAGTGTATCAAGATGTTATTGACTCTTATGTCGGCCCAGATCCTATCTCCTCGCAGACGGATGAGGAGTATCCTGTTCTTAAGCCTGTATGGGCCACTTCATCATATTTCTCACATGATTGCCTCGATGATAATTTACCTTCAGATGAAGAAATCGTAGAGGCCATGAATGGTTCTGATAAGCCATGGGATGATATGCATCATCGCTCTTATTTCTTCCCAAAGATTTCTAGAATTGAACAAGACAATTTTAGACCTACCTTCAGCGAGATAGTCAGTCATGCCCTAGTTCCACTTGATACGCATGAAATTTATGCCAAGAGAAACATGGTGATTATTTCTCCTACCATCACAATCTGTATCTCTCGTATTCCTGGTAAAATTGAAAATGTATATATCGGTGCAGATTGTTCGCCTGAAGAAATTATGATCTACACTGAGATCTTTAAAGAATTATGTGATGTATTCGCTTGGTCATATGAAGAGATTCCAGGAATAAACCCTTGTATCATCTAACATGAGATTAAAATATACCCGAATGCTAAACCTGTTCGATAACGACTTAGAGCTTTCAATCCTAGGAAGGCCCCTACTATTAAGGCAGAGGTGGAAAAACTACTTAATGCAGGTTTTATATACCCAGTTCCCTTGACTGAATGGATATCCAATATCATTCCAGTGAATAAGAAGAAAGAAACCATTAGTGCATGCAGTGATTTTAGAGACTTAAATAAGGCTTGTCCTAAAGACAACTTCCTTACACGTTTCATTGACCAGATTCTCGATGAGTGTGCGGGAAGCGAGGTTGTTTATTTTATGGATGAATTTTCAGGATACAACAATATTTAGATTAAACCCGAGGATCAACATAAGACGACATTTATTTGTCCTTGGGGTACTTTTGCATACTAGAAAATGCCTTTTGGCTTTAAAAACGTCAGAGCAACCTTCCAACAAGCCATGACCTTCGCTTTTCACGATCTCAAGCATATAGTCAAAGCTTATCTCGATGATCTTGCTACTCACTCTCGTAAGAGAGTGGATCACTCTACCACCTTCGGCTAGTTTTTGAGAGGTGTTGCTATTATCGCATTTGTTTAAACCCTCATAAGTTCATATTTTGCATTAGGTCAGGTCGTCTTCTAGGATTCTTAGTCTTTGAGATTGGGATCATGGTGGATACTTTAAAGGTTGAGGCAATACTTTGATTGCCTCCCCTGGGCACTATTCGTCAACTTCGAGGTTTACAAGGGAAATATAACTTCTTATTTCGTTTTATAGTAAACTATGCCAATATTACTTAGGGTTTCATGCGTCCCTTGAAGAAGGACACTTCGTTTATATGGGATGAGCAAGCCCAAGAATCCTTCGATGCTCTTAAGAAATCCTTGTTATGGACTCCTATGTTGAAGCCTCTGGACTATAGTAGACATTACTTTCTTTATATCTTCGCGTCCAAAGGGATGATTGGTATGGTTTTAGTTGAGTAGGATGATGAGCTCCATGAGCACGTCATCTACTACCTTAGTTGAAATTTAGTCGGTCATGAACTCAAGTACTCTCATGTTGAGAAGCTAGCTTTGGCTTTCGTACACGTGGTTCAAATATTATGACACTATATATTGCTTTACAAAACTAACATAGTTCTTTACATCAATCCATTTCAATACGTCCTTACTAGGCGTATCATAGGGGGGGGATATAATAAATGGATTGTCATCTTGAAAGAGTTTGATCTCGATTTTTCTTCGGCAAAATCCAAGAAATCGCTAGTTTTTTTCTAAGTTAATATCGAACTTCCCTCAGTTAGATGAGGATGTTATTTATTTCAATTCATTTGTGGATGAACACATTTTTCTTGTCTCGTCTTCGGATCCCTGGTAATTAGGGATCTTCCAATTGCCTTCCAAGATTCAAATCCAACTTCCTTCCAAGATTGAAAAGATCTTTCCCCCATTCTTCTCAACAAACCAACTGCTGCCCAGAATAGGTAGCGCTCCCTCAAAAGGAGTGTCAGCGCATTATAATGCTCCGTAGCAAGGTTTAGGGGGGGTGCCAACACTCCCAAAAGTAGTAGCGCTCCTCCAAAAGGGCAGAGGTAGTGTTATAATTCTCCCATATAGTGCATAGGGGAGCGCCAGCACTCCTGAGAGAGGTATAGGGGAGTGCTCTCCTCCAAAAACTCAGTTTTTTGGGTTCTTTCAAATGGAAAGAGGTTCATAAGCCCAGTTAACCATTCCTCCTCTTCAAAATCAAGTGTTTGATGTGTGTCAAGTGTCCTTCTCATGTCGTTATAGGCACGACATAGGCATCATGGCAGTATGCTTTCATTGACACTTGCGACACTTGCGAGCAAAATGTGACACTTGTAATGACGACACTTGCGACACTATCAAAGTGAGTAATTTCGATGTGTAACAGATTCCCCCCCAAAGTATGAAGTTAGAAGATGAGAATTGATAACTGAAATGCTTTGTAGACTTTCAAGCAAAGGTATAGATGCAAAGAACCTGACAAAATCTGCACACAAACATCCAACAAATATTATGACATGTTTCAAACCCAAGGCAGGCATACCTATGCTTGGGTGATCAGGACTTGCAAGATATGGTCACCATAAAATACACTACAGATCCATAATTGTATTGATAAAAAATGTATAGCCACTAAAGGTACACTGTGGATCTATACTCCCATGACCTAAATTGATCGTAGCCATGAATAATACACAGTGGATCTATGAGATGACAAGACATAGCCACGACCAATACAAAGTGGATCTATGTAACAATATATGTGTCATTGTTCAAAAGAAATTCCATCGCAACCTGGGCAAAGTACATATCAGAGTGATCACTCAACCCAGGGTCTTCTTACCGATCTCGATGTAGTACGAATCTAACCATGTGAATAGATGTCCCGATGTCGAACATGGCAGAAACCACTTTATTACCGGTCAATGATGTAAACCGTTAACAAGCGCGAGGGAAATCACCATTAATGTCAATGATTCCCAAGGCACCCTAGTACATTCCAATGAATATGAATGGATGAGCTTAAGTCAAACATCCGTGGAATCATCCGATCAAAGGTCAATGAGGTAAACCCATTGTCGAATGTGAGGAGGCCTACCATTGAGGCATGCAGGTCCCACAGTACTAATTGGTTTCTAAATCTAGTTCCTGGATAATGTGTTGGAGTCGATAGGAATAGACTCGTCGAAGGAGGGCCTTGATGTATCCCCCATCAATGACACAAAACAGACACAGAGATGTAATTGGTAGATCAAATGAACATGGACTGACATGGGTATTGAAACAAGATATTTGTAATGGCTAACTCTCGAGGCGGATACTTCCCTTGAACACTGAGGCACAACAGCAGAAACATGACATGGACCAAAACTTGATGATACAGTGGATGATGTGACTTACGTCAGGTGACCCAGAGGAGTGAAAGAAAATCAAAGGATTGGCTCAGTGCAGAGGTTCAACGGATTATAATGCATGCAAAATATAAAGTGTCATGTTCAAGGGCGACTCTAAGAGTTACTTGGTAATGTTCTCAAAAAACTGCTTGGCTTGCTTATTTCAATTTTTTCCCCCATCCAGATAGACGAGTACCTCTTTTTAATTTAACGAGCTCGAGGAGGATAACACATGCTTGATAAAACTCACCTTCGGTAAGTTCCTCTTCCTTTGTTTAAGAAACTGGAAGAAGTAAGGGTTCGGTCCCATATGGGCCTGTCGATGTTTCTTTTAACGAGTCTAAAGACAGAAAAATCAAAGGTTTTTCATGATTATAGAGTCTGGAAAAACACTTAAAAGAGAACTCTCTCAGTTCCTTTTTTGTAAAGTAGTCTGATGAGACCAAAAAAGAGATAAACTATTGCTCAACATATGTTTTCTTCAAATACTTTAACGAGCGTGAAGAGAAAAAGGTGCTCAACAATCTTTTCATCTTTAGAGAGTCTAAAAAGAACGTAAAGATGACTCCAATGTTGTCCTTTTTCGTAATGTTAGTCTCGCAAGGCCAAAAAAGAGATAAATTATCACTCGAAAGACGCCCTTTCAAACCTTTTAACGAGTGGGAAAGGAAGCAATATCACTTGGTGATCTTTTCATGCTTAGAGAGTCTGAAAAGAGCTTAAAGGAGACTCCAGGGGTTTCCTTTTTCATGTATCCATACAGGTCTGAAAAAGAGATAAAAGTCTACCCAGATGCATTCTCATATATTTACGAGCACGAGAAAGAACAAAGACTAAGCTCGATATGCCCCCAGCATGAAATCTAGTGGCTTAACTCCAGAATGATCAGCAAAGGCTGGAGACATGCCCTCCAAGCTTCAATTCATTCACCAACTTTGAGGTTGTCACCAATTTCTGTAGTAGATGCGAAAAAGGAGAAGGGTGGATGAAAAGAAGGTTCAAGAGAGGTGATTGTTTCATTTTTTAACGAGCTTGACATAGGAAAAGAACTATGCTCAAGGCCTCGGTTTCATTTTTTAACGAGCTTGCCATGGAGAAGAGAAATTATGCTCGTGGTTTCGTCCTGATCGTGGCTTCTGAGAGGATAACGCTCTAGAAGGATACCATGTCAAGGGACAAAACTCGGTCATGGCCTCCAAGAGATATTCATTGGATGGAAGATAATCACTCGGGAAGGACCACATGTCGAGGGTTGCGATAGGAGTAAGGAGATCAAGCTCCAATACTCCTATCGAAGAAATCACCATGTCCACTACCGGATCCAAATCATCGAAAGTTGAAATCATGGGAGATGATGAAAAATCAACACCAGGAGGGGAGATAGAGTGCATATCTTCCCTAATTTCTTCACGAGGGGGAAGAAAAGAGGATCGGTGATGGTTATGATACCAAGGCAACTTGTCAATACGAAGCATTTCCGAAAGAGATTCATCAAAAGGAAAAATTGGGGAAATGCAGTCGATTGCAGACGACAAGGAACTCAATCGTGATTGCATCGAGGAAACGTCAGGTGCCAATAGATGTTGGTCGTTCAATGAGGGAGAAGCAGATGGGATATAAACGTATGATGTTTCCGATGGACTAAGTGGCACAGTGTCACTTAGTGCATCGAATTCCAATGGAAAAGGTACAATTCGAGGGTCAGATGATTCCAAAGATTGATAATCCATGGTCGAAATCATATCGACGGTGGCAATATGATGTGTAGTCGGAGGAAGTGGTATAGGGAAAGTACCCATGAGGCTAGAATCTTTCAGTAAGCCAACACCAACACTTTCATACGTGATCTTGTGGTCTCCCAAGAAAGGAATATTGTTGGTAGCGGGAACGCAAGCATTGGACATGCATAAATCCAACTGATCAACAGTGACAATTTTTCCCTAATGAGGAAATTGGACAAATTGGAAAACTGATGAGGCAACGACAGTCATAGCATAAAACCAACTTCTTCCAAGTAACAAGTTGTAATTGAGGGGAGCATCGACCACCTCGACATCAACAGTAACAGTTTTGCCACCCAATTGGATGGGAAGGGACTATAAAATCCCATGGGGATGAAAACCTCGCCCGTCGAAGGTGTGTAACATCATTGGGGATTTATTGAGTGCTAGTTATTTTAAACCTTTCCAACACGCCAAAGACATGACACAAGTCGAGGCTCCCTCATCCAGAATAGTTCGGTGGATTTTTTTATTGTGAACAACAACATCAACTTGGAAAGCAAGTTGGTGGGAGAGTCGAGACGCATAATTATCCAAGTTAAACATGATCTGATTGGATGACTCAGGATGAACAGTGCCAAGAGCGTTCTACGTTGACTAGGGTAGTGTTGTAGAACTTCTAACGCAGACATAGCACATGGTTCTTGAGCCAAATCTTCAACAATGTTGTATTTCTGGGTGGCACGTGAACTAGGATTAAAGGTAGCTTTGAAGATAGTGCTCTTAGGAGGGCGTAAGATAGAGTTGAACGTGGGTTTCTCAATCTGAAGTGGTCCAGATGGCAGACTGACGGAGGACGATTATGGATCCGGTAAAGTATCGGTACCGTTAGTGTATTTTCCTTTGTTAGGGTTACCCGGTGTGTCGTATGTCTTAGAGCGAGTGGTCAAATTGATCCCATTAAACATATAAATATGTGCACTCGACGAGGCCTCATCATTAGGATCGCTAGAACTGCCCCCGGGAGAGGGGGTTTGAGCAACCATGGATTGCTGTTGTGGAAAAGGTTGAGTAAGCACAACAGGTTGTGACTTCCCTTGGAAAATTTTGGCCACTTCATTGCGAAGTGGACAATCTCGAGTGTAGCGATTGTCACCACAAATGATACATGGGAATTTCAATTTTCGTTGTGGTTGCTTTTCGGTAGAAGGTGTTTGATTTTTGGGTTGTTCTTTATTATTTTTTGATTTATTCTTTGTCTTCTTCTTACCTCCAGATTGTTGTGAAGGGGCAAATTGAATTGCATTCACCTCAGAGATCTGAGTTTGGGGGGAGGTAGAGGAGGGTGTAGTCGATTTGGAAAAATATTGAGTTTTGACAGAACCGATAACACCATCCGCGTGAGATGAGGATGATGGCTTAGAAGGATCGGTATTAGCGCGAGCAGCATTTGGAAGCAAATCATACAAAGTACCAGACTAGGAATAAACCAAATCTAAGTATTGAGCCCGAGCGATGGCTTGTTCCTCTATGACCGCACCACCCATAGCGACATTGCGAGCGATCGGGGGTAACAGTGATTTAGTAAACCATTCCGCCAATAGTATGTCAGGAATGACTTCCTTGATCATCCTTCATCATCGCCTCCACTCATGAATATGGTTAGAGATATGCACGGAGTTAGTTTGACGAAGGGATGTCAAGAGTTCAGTACCCATCTCGTAGCGAATAGGCAGTTGAAAGTGCGTGAGGAAAGACATGGCAAGGGAATTGAAATCATGAAAAGAAGCACGTGGTAGTTCAATATACCACTTTGCTGCCGAATCGGTAAGCGTTCGCTGGAAAAGACGCAAACGTACAGAATCATCCATGAGGGAGTTTGATGAACACCACAAATGGAAAGTCATCACATGGTTGTTTGGATCTTAGCCAGGGTTTCCGTCAAATTTCTGAATATCAGAAGGAAGTTTAACTGGAATGACTAGCCAAACCGGTAAATGAGAAATAGGATCATTAGTTAACCGAGACAAGTCTAGGAGATCTAGAGTCGCAAGGAAAGGTATGTTGGAAATGTTTAACAGGTTGTCATTGATGGCAAGTAGAGCAATGAAGATGGGAAGATGGCATGAATACAGGAAGAATGTAACAGACGGGCACCAGAAGTATTTTGGGATGAAGCTGCAGAGTAACCTCGATAAGATCATAAGAGATAGTGCAGAGGATTTTTGGTATGTTTTACAGGCAGCGTAAGCTTGTCATTGATGGAAAGTACAGTAGTAATGATGGCTTGAGTACAGCACCAATGATCAACAGGCAAATAGAAGATAAGTCCAGGAAGATCGAATGATTGAAGGCAACGCTGGCAAGTACAACAGTGATGATGGATTGAGTACAACAGTGATGATGGCTTGAGTACAACAGCGATGATCAACAGGAAAAGAGAAGATAAGTCCAGGAAGATCAAATGATCGAAGGCAATGCAACATTGACAAAATGATCGAAGGCCCAAGAAGCATTTCTGATCGTTGGATCCCATCCAAAATTCCCGACAGCATGAGGGTCATCATATCTGAATAAATACAAGAAGAGGGCGCTGAAGAGGAGAATAAATCTCAGGCGTTAGATCTGAGCGCAGGATCCGACCACCGTTGGATCGAGGAAAACTTGCACGATCTTCAAAAGTGAAAGGAGTAGAGGGCTCACAAATCCCGAAAGCAGGAGGACCGTCCATCTCAGGGGGTTATGTGGACCGTTGATCCGACTCCCTGTCAGAGTTTCGAGGATCGCGTGTTGGAGATGTCAAAGAAACAATGCAACAGGAATACCAATTTCACGATATGCGAAATCACGATGTAATCTGAGCCGTCAAATCAAGCTTTGATCTGGACCATTGATTCTAGTCAACGGAGAGGCATCGTGGATCGAGAGTTGGACATGTCAAAGATTATTGACATCAAGAATCCCGATATCGCGATATGCGAAATCGCGATTTAATCACAATCATTGAATAGAGATCAGATCTGGATCATTGATCAAACTCCATATCAGAGTTTCGTGAATCGCAACATAGAGAGGCAAAGAACTCAATGCATCAAGAATTTCGAAATCGCGAAATCACGATTCAATCGTAGCTGTTGAATCAAGATTATATCTGGACCATGAAATCACAGGACATGTGGCAAGTGATCAAAATTTCGCTGACTTGGGGTCAACGGAGCATAGTGTCAAAAATTGTGAAATGCGAAATCACGAAAGCGCCTTATGCATAAGGCTGTGGTCACAGCCCTTGGACACATCAGCGAGAGATGGAGGAAAGAGATAGAGCAACCAAGCTTGTCTCTGAGAGGAATGAAGATGACTGACAGAGGAGGTGAAGAGTCTCTGAGAGGAATGAAGATGTTCATGGAGGCGATTGACAACTGATGAGCATTAAGGCTTGTAATTGAAACAAAGAAGGTGAGTTCGACTTTCACAGAGAAGACGAAGAGTCTCAAACTGCCAGAGAGGCTGAGGAATCTCAGTATAACATACAGTGATGCTGGACATGTGGGGCGAACCACCAGAGAAGCTGAAGAGTCACGATGATGATCAGACAGAGCACTCGAGAGGTGGAGGATAACGGCACAGAGTCATCATGCAGAGGCATTGTGAACATTGCATGCAGAAGGTGCACAAAAGCTACAAATACATGGTACAGAGAAGAGATGGGGTTGTTGTTGTTGTTGGAGTTTGTTGTGGTTGTTGTTGGTGAAGGTGATTCATGTGTGAAGAAGGAGGAGATTGCAGCAGTTGAATAGCACAGAAGAGGAACTATGCAGTGAATGGACATGGCGCACAGAGCATAAAAAATGAAAGAACAGACAACGCAAGTGATGTGTACAGAAAGGCAATGAGGCAGACAAAGCAACGAAATGCAGCAGAACAGTGATGAGTCTGGTAAGCCATTGTTGAGCATCATATCACTGTAATAAGTTTCAGTAGCAAAGATTAATATTTCAGGGTGGTTGGGAGGAGCTAGGGAGGACTGGTGTCCTGAAAGGTTCAAGTGGGTGCTTGAACACAGGGAGTTGGTGCTTCCTTCTAGTTGGTGCTAGA
>ML800985.1:152680-165327 GCA_009831015.1 Picea engelmannii
CATTTGTCCAACAAGGTAATTGTCGGTTAATTTATGAATGATACTGGTGCGGCATAGGAACACCAGTAGGACCATAGACTGGGTTAGGTGGATAGTTGTAACCAGTAGGTCCTCCTACATATGGTTGTTGTTGGCCAGAATAAGAAGGATTCGATGGTGCATGCGAAACATTGGCATAACCCGGTGGGTTCTGAACATTATAGGCCGGGTGATTTATTTGCTCATGAGGAGGATAAATATTTTTCCCTTGAGAATGGTAAGGAGTAGATCCCAGAGGTGGATACACATGAGGCCCATGAGGAGGATAAGACTGTGGTCTTGGAGAACTCCAGGTGGTGTTTGGGATGTCGCCCGGATAAGATTGCCCATAAGATGTTCCAGAAGGGACGGGATTGGATACTCCTCCTAGTGGGATATTATACAAGTTCCCCCCAACATGGGGTTGAGTAAAAGTGCCTACTGAAGATACTCCCCAGGATTGTGAAGGGTTTCCAGCAAACGAGGGTTGCCCCCCTGCTAGCGGCGGATTTATGACCGGGGTGTGACTAGCAAACGGAGGTTTCCCTCCAGGAGGAGTATGAAAAGTGGGTTGTCCCCCGGGAGGGGTAGGCCCACCATGGAAAGGTAGTCCTACAGGAGGGAAAGGTTCATTGGATGGTGGTTTCCCTCCAACCAGTTGTGTTTGGCCAGCAGGGGTCTGCGTTCTCGGGTGAGAAGATGTCCCAGAAGGATCATGTGGAACATGTGGAGCTGTAGAGTAAAAGCTTGTAGAAACAGAGGTGGATATTGAAGTGCTTTGGGAATGAGCAGAGGTGATGAGTCCAGCATTGGGATGAACTTGTGTTGGTGTAGCAATAGGGTGAATAACCTGATCGACTGGGTGATTCATGGTTTGATCGGATGGTCCTGTTTCACTAGGAGGGTCATGAGGTTGAAAGGGTTGTCGAAAGGATTCGAAATGTTCATAGAGATCGCGTCTTGATGAAGTCCTCCATATAGAACAAGCAGGTGTGGGATTGGTTTCTACTGCGATGTTAGGACGAACATGAGTCCTATACTCATCACCAAAGATTGGTTCCATGGATCCCATATATGTTTCGCTAAAGATCCTCTCCGGTAATCGTGGGATCTCTTCGTCTATGACGTTCCCAAGGGAGTCTAAACGAACCAAAAGTGGTTCGAGAGGGGTCACCGACACAGATGTAGTGGGATTTTCAATCGTGACCAACGCGCCTTCTAAGTTATCTAACGGAGGAGCAATAGCACTTCCAGCGTCAGATTGATTTTCTACCTCTCTACGGTAGTTGTCTTCTAGAGGGTTAGGAGGTAAGGGTCGATAGCCTTTCGGAGGTATCCCTTTCATCCTACGTGATCGACGAAGACCTTTACCATCTATGGGCTCAATTGTGGAGAAAAAAAAAACACACTGAAAATCTAAGGCCAACTAACAAAAAGAAATAGCATGCGCTAATAAAATCTAGGAATCAGCCAAGCAGACAAAACTTCTCTCGATGATCCTACTAGTTGGTGATGAAATCCAACGTCATGTGATCAAGTCAAGAAGGGGCCAGGATATGGTGGAATAGTTACAATGGCGACCTGCTTAACGGACTTTCACCTTGGTGCAATATTCCACGTAGTAATTGTGGATTTACCCTCCAAGGAGCCCGAGTGAGTTTGACCAATGTATGTTCCAGGTACAGTGAGACTTCCCTTCACTGTCACCTTGTGTAAGTACCTAAATATTATGGCAACTAAAGACACCAATTCGCAGTGAGTCCCTGGGCAGGTAAAGTCGACAGTATGATCCGAAACGTATGAGCAGGATAACAAGTCTGAAATCAACCTGAGAGGCTCCCACACATAATCATGGGTATACCTCCAAGTGACCCCCAACATACGATTCGACCACTACAAACAGTTAAACCACGAAGGGATAATCTCCGTAATTCACCCCAATGTGACCTCGTGCGTAACCCCTCTGTGAGAGCGGGATCCCAGAAAACCAATACGACAATTGGATTTGACTCTCCCTATCTCAGGATGCTAATGTTTGTTTTGAAAAACTTTGGAGATTTGTACTCACAGCCTAATCCAAAGTGCTAACCCTAGTCTACTATTGGTGGAAGATCCTAAAAACAAAAATGTTCTAGATAATTTTTAATTAGCGTTCCTTTTACAGTTGTTCTTTACTCAAAGGGTGCGTGAAAGTGAAACTGATGGAATGAGGACTCAATTCTCAAAAATATGCATGAAATATGATAAGAAATCGTTTATTTTCAATGAACGCCTATTTAAGGGAAAGAGACGGAGTCGTTTTCACTTTCAAACACTAATATGAAACGTCCTCAAATCAATTGGTTCTCAATCGAATCCAATGCAATGCTAAAACATTTTCAAAAATGCCTTCTAATATGAAAACCAATCACTAAAATGTGTCTTTTGTCATTTGTATGTGAATGATGATTCAATGCCAAAAACTTCTCTTACTAACTGCCCTTTCAGATCAAGGAGATTTGGACAAGTATGATCAGATTTCGCACACACAACACACACCCTCTTGCTATGATTGAAACAAGAAGCAAATAGAAAACAAAAGATAACAAAGCAAAATCAAACAATTCACACAAAAGAGAGATGTTCAAGAACAACGACCTCAAAAAAGAACCAAATGAGAAGATTCGTAGACTTCTGATGTCCTTCACCAAAGTTTTTGCTCAGTCAAACAAGAGAGAAAAAGGCAGTGGATCGATTCCAAGTTCTCAACAGGAGCAAAGACTCAAAATAAGAGAGAAGGTCACCAAATATGAACAAAAGAGTGCCTACTTCTCAGAAAGCAGAGCGTCAAATGTCATTAGGAAGATGTAATGAAGCATCAAGAAGCTGGACAAAGGAAAAAATAGAGACTGAGTTGAAAAAAACACAATTCTGGAAGATAATTTTGAAAAAAAAGAGGTTGGAACTCTGGTGTAAGGGCCACCAGAGCATTATAAAGCTATGTTTGAGTCCTTTAGGTAGTGTTGGCGCTGGGCTAACATGGGCAAGGGTGCGCCAGGCTTCAAGAACTCAGAAAAAGGTCAAAAAAAAAAAAAACTCGGTCAATTTTTGTCAATCAGGATGCATGTGATGGATTAAGGATTCAATCAGCAAGTGCAATCATATATAAAGGGGTGAACAAGGCCTAAGAAAACAAAGGGTAAGACAAGGTCTATGAGGAAAAAAAAAACTAAGAAAGTTCTGATTCTTCCCCATTTTAGTCGCCAATTTCTGTTGAAGGAAAATCTTCTTGCGGACAGGTAGATCTCCTCAAAGAGCTAGACTCTTAAATCTAAGACAAAAAGTGCTTATCATGGTCACTGACTTCCTTTTAGGCCTACACAAACTAATACATGAAGAGGAAGGAGGAAAGACGTACCTTTTATCGGTGTTTGTCCCTGCACGCTCCGAGTTGAACTCCAACCTTGAGCTCCTCGATAAGCCCTGTAGACAAACAAAGTACAACCACTTCCTATTCTATTGAGATTAGTTCAAAGCAGACCTATCTACTTAGAGACGAATTCATGTAATGTCAAACACAAATTAGAAATAAACAGGCCAAGCATATTACATTAATGAGGACAAAACATTACTTACAGCCATGGATGGAATGTAGCAGTTTCGTCAAGTTCTCCTTGCCTAACCCTTGCTCAAAAGCTCTACGATCAGAACGATGATAAATTCATTGATTAGCCTCCACTTCACTGTGTATCACTTATGAGATCATAAGTTTGGTATGATTCTCCATCCAGATCCCCCTTTCACCATGAGAAAGCTTGCTTATATAGCCTTGGAGAGGCTCAGCAACTTGAGATATCTTTGGGGTGAGTTGAGGATTTTCCTCCTTGAGTTAGGGATCTTCCCTAAGATCATGGCTAGACTAGGGATTCAAATCCAACTGCCTTCCAAGATTGAAAATATCTTTCCCCCTTTCTTCTCAACAAACCAATTGTTGCCCAGAATAGGTAGTGCTCCCTCAAAAGGAGTGTCAGAGTGTTATAATGCTCCCTAGCAAGGTTTAGGGGGGCGCCAGCACTCCCAAAAGAAGTACCGCTCGTCCAAAATGTCAGAGGTAGTGTTATAACGCTCCCATATAGTGTATAGGGGCGCACCATCACTCCTGAGAGAGGTATAGGGGAGCGCTCTCCTCCAAAAACTCAGTTTTTTGGGTTCTTTCAGATGGCAAGAGGTTCATAATCCCAGTTAACCATTCCTCCTATTCCAAATCAAGTGTTTGATGTGTGTCAAGTGTCCTTCTCATGTCGTTATAGGCACAACATAGGCATCATGGCAGTATGCTTTCCTTGACACTTGCAACACTTGTGAGCAAAATGCGACACTTGTAATGACAACACTTGTGACACTATCGAAGTGAGTAATTTCAATGTGTAACACTATTCACAAATTGGGATTTGTGCAGTGTCTTGGATTCCATTAGACTTATTAGTGGTTTCCTCACCTTTGTTAGCAATTTTCCTTAATGGTTGCTATTTAGAGGGTCCTTTTCATGCACTGCTTGCATCTAGTGCATGCAAAAGATGCACAGGGTCGTTGGTTCGTGAACATGTTCTTCGTCCGAGTTCCTCCAAATCATCAAGCTACTACTTCGTACCTTGTGATAATTGATGAGAGATTCCTTAATGCTCTCCTTTCATTTGGTCTCCTTCCATCGACTTCATCCCATCTATTCTGAAAATGAGATCTAGAGTTCTATGAGTACCTAGAGGTTTGTCATCATCAATGGCAGGTTCTCTCGCCATCGACAGTTGGGAATACATCAATGTCTCCTTATCGATGGATTCTTCAAGTGTTTGACCTCAACTCCTTTATTCAAACTTGTAAGAATGTACTCAGTGCCTTGATACCTACTTTCATCATCGGTAGGTTGTCTCGTGTTTTTTAACGATATAGCTCAATGATCGATAATCAAACAAAGTCTCATTGTGTTCGACCTCAAATCCTTTTCACCTGATGTAGACATGCACCTTTGGCAACTCATGTAGAATACTTGAAGACATCAGTTCATAGTCACAACTTTCCTGTGTTGTTGTTATCATTCATTGGACCAGTACCTATATGACTTCAGTGATCGTGGGAGATCAGATTGTACTTCATTGTATACAGATATCTTCGGATTGATTTTGAGAATGGTTTTCACTGGGCCTTGTTCGTGACTATGACAGCCTATGGCATGTATCTACCCTTGTATTTCCTATTCATGGCCATGAACACTTGTTTGGTAATTTTCCACATGGATCTGCAGTGTAATTCAAATTGGCAGCCATGTCTGCAAAGTCATTATGGATTGTAATATTCTTATGAGAAACTAGTTCGTCCAGTTGGGTCTCCATTACTGCACTTCTGGGAATTATAATATATTTCGGCCATCGCAGATACTCCTCTGACCTCACACATTAGGGGGCATATATTATAGCAAGATTTGCCTCACCCCATGCAACTCGCTCATAAGGCCTTTTCCATTTCCCTATGCAAACTTGAAGAACCCTTTTTGCAATTCCCGGAGCTAAAAAACATATTTTTCCACATATGTGTTCCCTAACAACTATACAGCATGTGTATATGAAGTTTGTACCATTACATCCCGTGTACATCAGGTTTTGTGCTCAAAATTAAAAAATGGTGTTGGGTTTCCATGTCACATCACAAGATCTATGATCCTTGACCTTCCATATACTAGAAATGCTTTGACTAGGCCCTTCAGTTCCATTTGAAGGCTATAAATGAGCCATATCCAAGTTGTGGAGAAGAGGAGAAGAATTCAACTTTGAGAGCAAAGTTACTTTGGAGAAATTATTTACTTCATATTGAGTCTGCATCGCGTTGTCCTTTTAAGTCTGAATACATTGTTTATCCCCAAGCTCTTCTCTATTTGATGGAGAACCTCATTGTCTCTCTTATATGAGCTTGCCTTTGGTGGAGGATTGAAGTGGTGGAAGCCCATCTGGAAGGGACTTAGCTTCTTAGTTCCGAACATGCTGACACAAAAGTTTTTCATTCATACACTTATGTTGATTACATTTTAATAGAAATACTCTTTTCTCATCCAATTAATGTGTCCCAAATATTTGAATTATTATTCTATGGGAATATTTGTTATGAATATTGATGGATTATGCTATTATATGTGCTAACTTTATATATTATCACCATATGATTGCATATCTTAGTTGTTGAGGACAAGTTGGAGGTATATAGCTTTGAGTCAAGTGCTGAACGGTGGACTTCATCGAATGTCTGGATGAGGTAGGCTCTTTATATTGTCTTGTTAACATGTTTGTTTATATAGCATACTTGAGATTAGAGTTGATTTTTGCATTCATTTCCATCTGTTGTGGTTTACCCCATGCCATAGAGTGATTTATCTCATAACAGGGATGATGAGACCAAACTCCATGTAAGGGTCTTGTACTTAGATCAAGAAGTTAGCACTGTTGGCAATGGCATGAGAAATGTTACCCAAGCCTACCCAATTGGCGCATGTTCACCAAATCCATTTGTGTCTATTTTGATAAAGAAACTCATTTTTTGGGACGACTCACTAAGTTGCGCCAAATGTGGCTAGTAGCATACTTCATCATGACATTTGAATAGTTAGCTATCAAAACTGAGGGATTATTTGATGATTTATATCTTGAATTCTTTCTCAATGGATTAAAGGACGTCATTCGAGCTCATGTGAGCATGCATCATCCTATTACCTAGTTGCAAGCGTGCCAATTAGACTGGAAGCGGAGACCATTCTTCAAGCCCAACACATGCATGTTGTAGTTTCCAATCGTCCTTTCCTAGGGGCTAACCCAGCTTTGACCCAAACTTTGAAGGTCCAAAAGGTATCTCCAATAGAAATGGTTGAATGTCGGAAGTAAGGAATTTTCTATTACTGTGATGAAAAGTATTCCTCGGGCCATAAATGTCATGAACAAAAATTATGCTAGACTGATGCATCTGCTTCCACCTCCTATGAAGATATACCATTTGTTGAGGTTGCCAACCCGTAGGACACACATCCAGTTTTCCACCTACCCGATCCAATTGCAACACCTGTGGAACCAAAGGAAACAATCATATATATGCATGCCCTCGCTAGTATTTATGCCCCACATACACTAAAGATCAAGGGCTACATCAAGCATAGGTCGATTATGGTGTTGATTGATAGTGGTAGCACTCATAATTTTATTCACAGCAGGGTCATTGAGGAGGTCAATTGTTTTTTCAAACCAGTTTCTAATTTTCAAATTCTCATAGATAATGGAGGTACGATGAAGTGTGGGGGGAACTGTGAGAATGTCAAACTCCAAATGGATGATTATCGTCTGAAAACTCACATGTTCTCCATTACCATTGGTGGATGTGATATTGTCTTAGGGGTGGAATGGATTTGCACTCAAGAGACTCACACCTATACCCTCCAAGGCCTCCAAGTTGGCTCCCAAAAAATCATCAGTTCTCACCGTATGGAAAATTTCTTGAAGAAAGGCCACTGCAGTGTGATTGCTCAAATTAATGCCATACATGTCATTGATCAAGCCTCGGCAACAGTACCTCCTAACTTGCAAATGGTCTTGGACAAGTACCCCATGATCTTTGAGGTTCTAATGGACTTACCTACCTCTAGGGGTGAGCGTGATCACAACATTCCTCTCTTTCCAGGAAGTTAACCCCCAAATGTTCATCCCTACCAGTATCCATTTGCACAAAAAATGAAATAGAAAAAAATGTGCAGGAATTACCAAAGGCGAGGGTAATTCGCCCAAGTACCAGCCCACGTTCTTCCCCAGTTGTGATGGTCCTAAACAAAGAAGGTTCTTGGTGCACGTGTCTAGATCTTCACGCCCTTAATAAAATGACCATTAAGGATAAGTTTCACATTCTGATCATTGATGATCTATTGGATGAACTCGAGGGTGCCTATTTATTCACCAAATTAGACCTTCGCTTAGGATATCACCAGATCTGGATGAAGGAAGTTGATATTCCGAAGACAAATTTCAGAACTCGTGAAGGGAATTATGAATTCTTGGTCATTCCTTTTGTCCTTTGTAATGCCCCATACACATTCCAAAGTCTCATGAATAAACTATTGAAGCCTACCATTGGAAGTTTTTTCTGGTTTTATGTGATGACATCCTCATTTACAACCACACTTGGGATGCCTACCTCCTCCATGTGAACAAAGTACTTCAATTGTTACAAGACAATCAATTCTTTGTCAAAAAGACCAAATGTTCTTTTGGGGCTAGTGAGTTCGAATACTTGGGACACATTGTGGGTCATGAGGGGGTAAGAGTGGACCCCAAGAAGATTAAATCCATGCAGGATTGGTCAAGACCCACAACCTTAAAGTGTATTTCTGGTTTCCTAGGCCTCACCGGATATTACAAGAAATGTGTACACCATTATGGAAAAATTGCTCGGCCATTGACGAACCTTCTTAAGAAGAATGAATTTCATTGGACACCTGTGGCCGAGCACGCCTTGATAGATTTAAAGCAGGCCATGTGCACTACTCTAGTATTATTTTCTCCTGACTTCAAAAAAAAAAATTTGGTCGATCGTATGCTTCAAGAACTAGTATTGGAGCAGTTCTCACACAATACAATCGACCTCTGGCCTTCACCATCCAGGCATTGAGTGGCCGTAATTTGGGAAATTCTACATGTGAAAAATAAATTATGGCCATTCTCCATGTTGCGCGCACATGGCGGCCATATCTCTTGGGACGTCATTTTCATATCAAAACAAATCACCATAGTCTAAAGTATTTCTTAGAGTAGAGGTTATTCTCCCCATAATAGAACAAGTGGCTAACCAAAATGTTGGGATATGATTATGATATAATATACAAAAAGGGAAAAGACAATATAGTGGCAGATGCATTGTCGAGACAACATGAGGAAGACGGTTCCCTCTTTGCCTTATCCTTACTTGTTCCTGATTGGATTGAGGTAGTCTGACAAGAGTGGCTAACACACCCAACTACTTCATGGGTAATTAATCAGCTTGAGGAGGGACCTAATCCTCCCCTTAGATACACTTGGAAACACAATATCCTCGTGTATAAGGATCACCTGGTTCTATCTTCGTCTTCTACCATCAAGCCTAGTCTATTAAATGAGTTGCACTCATATGCTATTGATGGTCACTCTTGCTTCCAAAAGACATATGCTTGTGCATGTCATTCTTTTTTCTCGGAAGGAATGAAGAAGGACATCCTTAATTTTGTCACAGAATGCGATGTTTGTCAGTGCAATAAAGGTAAAACTATCAAGACTCCGGGAGACCTACAACTGTTACCTATTCTGGCCTCTATGTGGACTGACATCTCCATGGAATTTATAGTGGGCCTTCCCAAAGCAGATAACAAGTCAGTCATCATGGTGGTGGTGGATTTCCTCTCCAAGTATGCTCATTTTTGTGCCTTAACACACCCTTTCACACCAGTCCTAGTAGCACAAGTTTTCCTTGATCATATTTTCAAGTTGCACGGCATGCACACCTCCATTGTGTATGATCGTGACCCGAATTTCACCAACACCTTTTGGAAAGAGTTGTTTAAATTACAGGGCACACAACTGAAAATGAGAACAATATATCACCCCCAGTCAAACGAACGAATAGAAGTGGTTAACAAATGTTTGGAAACCTACTTGCATTGTTTTGCTTCTGACAAACAACATTAATGGGTGCAATCACTACTATTCATAGAATAGTGGTACAACACTTCCTATCATACGACCACTAAAATGACACCATTTGAAGTGGTGTATGACCAAAAACCACCTACTGTAATTGCATGTCTTCATGGCACATCAAAGGTTTAGGCTCTTGATATAATGTTGGAAGGTAGAAAAACCACCCTCGTGGCTTTGAAGGATAACCTCCACATGGCTCAAAATCGTATGAAGCAATAGGCTGAAAAACATCGCTCAGAAAGGGTTTTCCAAGAAGGTGATATGGTGTTTCTCTGACTCCAACCTTACAAACAAACATCACTCAAAGCACAGGGACACCCCAAGTCGGCACCCAAATTTTATGGCCCCTATCAGATAATTGAGCGTATTGGTTCTATGGCCTACAAACTGGCACTTCCATCTACCTCCAAAATCAATCTGGTGTTCCATGTTTCCTGTCTAAAGAAAGTGGTGGGACATAATTGCTGGGTTCAAACCATCCTTCCTAAATTAGATGAAGAACGATCCCTTTGGCTCCAACCAGAATCAGTCCTCAATAGGTGCGAATGCCACTTTCACAGAAGAACTATCACAAAAGTGTTGATCAATTGGAAGGACACATCACCAGAGGATGCGACTTGGGAACCATCAACCATACTGCAACAATTTCCACATCTTCAACCTTGAGGACAAGGCCGCTTTTAAAGAAGAAGGGCATGTTAGGATCTGATCCTAACCCCGCTTAGTGGGTCATTAGTTAGTATGATATATTTTCTATGTAATAAAGGTCTATGGAAGTTAATAAGGTATATTAAATAAATAACAATAAGTCAATGTAAGAAGACCTAATAGAAGCTTCCACTTCTATAAATATCTTCCACTAGAAGGTTCCTTAGAAGATAGAATTAGTATAAATAAGAGTAGGAGGTATTGGAAAGGATGTCTTGAGAATTATTGTAATAGAGATTTTCTCTACTAGAGGATTCCCCCTCAAAGAGGCAAGTGAACATTGTTTCCCATCAATAAAAAGGTATCATATTGGTGTTGTGGTTCCATATATTTTGTTGTCCCATTATTATTATTTGCAATATTTATGTTTCCGTTGTTGTTCCGCTATTATTCCTTGCAATATTTCTATTTCCCACTATTATAATAGATCTAGTACATTGCAAATATTAGACCATGTATTAGAATATATCAAAGACACAATCATTCATTATACCAAGTAAGTAGAAATTATAATAGAGGAATATAACACAATAAAGGATACACCCTTTGAATAAACCATTAGCACCATGGAAACATTTTGAAATGGGGGGTTCATTCCATCCATATTCAACAGAACTAGGATCATCATTACAATATTCACATGACACCATCATATATCCACATTAGAATTCCATATCTAGACTTTATATCTTCTCACTCTACTTTTTAGTTTAGGTCTAACTCTAGTCAACCCCCTTCTAGGTCAAATCTTTTACGTTTATATAGCCACGCCTTTAGGTGTCAAGGTTCCTTTGGGCCTTTGGCTTCTTGCTATTGCAGTAAAGGCTATCTTCTAGTCTATTATTCCTTGCATCTATAATGTTATGAAGTCTTATGTCATTTGACTCCTTAAATCTCAAAATCTTATCATGATTTTTTGGTTTCTATTTCCCACAACTTTTGTTCTCCTTTACTATTTCCATTTTTTCTTAGTCTAAGTGGTATAGTTCGGGTTGTGTTGCATGTGAAGTTGATGTCATTGTGCCTTCATCAAAACCAAAGGGTCAATAAGGCACATGGCCTTGACAATGATCAGGGGAGGAAACTTAGACCTTAGACTCTATAGGACTCTTATAGGGAACACGAGTGATGAAAGGGACCTCAAATTATTATAGGTGACCTCCCTTGTGGATATTTGGACTATATGTGGGGATAAGGATGCCATTAGTAGGTTTTCAACACAAGGGATGTGTTTTGGGGCCCTGAACATGGTCTAGGAGGAAACCCTAGTCTTGGGACCTAAATGAAATTCCATACCAACTTCAGCATGGGATCTAAAGAATGGCTTTGATGTCTTTTGAGTGTTTTTTCTCACTTTTCCATCAATTCATAAGTTGAAATTTGTAAAATCCAAATAATGACCTCGAGTATTTATGGTGATTTTTTTCCATTAGATCATAAATTTATTTTAAATTCTTTCTTTTATATATTATGTTAGCTATTATTTCTTTCCAATAAACATACACATGTAGACATAAATAAAAAGTAATGAACATTTATTCCACCTTCATTGTATAATATGTCAATTAACTCAACTTTGAACACAATTATTATCCTTGTTCATGAACAAGGTTATAATTATCATACTAGAACAAGTTCTTATTTATAAAAATATAGTATGTTTATCTTTGTTTATAAGTTTGTCGTGATATCTTTTTAAGAAAATTCATTGGATTAGATGAAATGTGTAAGTTCATGTTTTCTAAGAAAAACCACGTAAAGAAACCCAAAGAATGCTTTCCCAAATTCATGGATGGCATCCCTAATAAAATTATCGGCGTAGACTAGTGCACCTAACCTAGGGAACTTTGAATCGGGTACTTATCAACATGGAACTAGCCAAATGTCTAGTAACATTGTCGGTCATTGATCTAGATAACCCCTTGGGGATTTTTTTGCAAGAAAAACATCATAGGGAAACCCCAAGGGATACTTTGCCACATTCATGGATGACATCCCTAGTAAACTCGTCGATGTAGAGTCCCTCACCTAGGGAGCTTCCTATTGAGCACCTATCAGTACAAAGCTAACCAAATACCCAAGAACATTGACAACAACTCGTTGATGTAACCCTTTAGGCTAATGATGTGAAAATTGTGAATGTTTGCAAAAAACAATTCTAAATAAAATAGTTATAAAACAATTAAA
>ML800985.1:177320-195321 GCA_009831015.1 Picea engelmannii
ATGTGTGTGGTTGAGAGATTCCCTCATGAGTTTGTTAGGTTATTGAGGGAAAACTTTATGTATTTAAATATGTGTGTTTGGTTTAATAAAAAGATACAAAGTTTTGTGTGCATGTTGGTTTGCTCTCTCTCTCTCTCTCTCTCTCTCTCTCTCTCTCTCTCTCTCTCTCATATATATATATATATATATATATATATATATATTGACTTGTTACTAATATTTTCTTAAAAGAGACGTGTTAACTCCATATTAAGCATTGAAGAAATTACACATCTCCCTCATATGGAGAAGTAACTATGTGAGGAATAAGAATTTTTTTACTTTTAATTATTGTCTCTCTCTACATAAAGTTGATATAATATTATTTTACTTGAACGTGAATGTTGATATAACATTATTTCACTTAAGTGCAAGGTGTCAACTTTCAATTGTTACTGATATTTGTTTAAATGCCACATGTCAACTCCATAATATTAAGCATTGTTATTAATGAAATAAAAAATTCTCTCTCTCTCTGTATAATAGTTGATATAGATTTATTTTGCTTAAGATGGATATTGAAGTATTTTATTTATGTCCCACGTTAAAATATTTTTTTGTTATTAATATTTTTTTAAATGCCATGTGTCAACTCCATATTGAACACGAAAGGAGTAACACATCTCTCTCATATTGAAATGTAAAATGCGCTTTTCAACATAATTATACCCAAACGATATTTCTTTATTTATTTTATAATTGTATTGTTAGTTTATGTCCATTCAGAAACATAAAGTCATTAACTGTCTACTCTTCTCGTCTCAACCATCATGTGACTGGTGATTTGGGCTCTACTCTTCTCGTGCCAGCGACCATCTGACTGCACCATATTTTTCATGCAAACACTTTGTATATATTCTTAATGTATTAAGTTTTTCATTAGATTACCTTGTATTTGTCTTAAACATGAGAATTTGTTTTTCAATTTATCTATTCGTCTATCAACTACAAAGAAGAAAAGTGGTGGTTCAAGGTTATCTACAAATTTTCAATGAATATAAATATAAATATAAATATTTTTTTCTAATTTAATAAATGCATAGGCTAAAGGGCCAACAATATACACCTTTTTATTTGGCCCTTGTCCCGCATCTTTCACCAATTTTAGTCATTCATATTTTCAAGACTCAATTCCTCCAACCAACGTCAATACAACTTTTGTTTCCACCTTCATTCGAGCGATGACGTTAACATGGGCATTGTTCCATGGGCCTGCAGATACCTAGTTCCCTCCCTGCCCATTTCGAATTTTTTTTACCTACCATGCTGGTGCTCTCATTCCTCTTCAATGGTTGGATACCCCAAAGATAAACTTCCTAAAAGCACAGTCACAACTCGAACATTTATTGTTATTGAAACATGTGATCAATCATGAGGTTGATTGGTGCCTATGATGTGAAAGGACTATGAAGTTAAGGAATAAGAAGAAGTTGTTGAGTAAAATTTGTTTTTCAGTGCTAGTGGCTTACCTCGATACGCTAAGATGTCCACCATGTTTTTTTCGGTATCTCAAGTGGTTTCTATAATTATGGCCAGCTCAAATGTGAGGCACGAATGGCAGAGGTTAAGATACTTTCAACCTTTCTTGATATAATGGACTCATTATCCAGGTGGATATTGGTGGCCACCCACCTATTCAAATTTGCTCATCTTGACAGTTTTTAGTTCAACATGTTTCTCTGTAATGATGACATTTCTTTGTAATTGTGGGTTCTACACTTCTGTGGCTGTCCTGAAGTGATACACAACATCCAGGTGGGTATTGGTGGCCGCCCACCTATTCCAACTAGCTTATTTTGGAAATTTTTATGTCAGTACATCTTTCTATACTTTCAGGGTCGTTTTGGGGCCCTAAACAATGTTTTTTTTTTTTTTTTTGTCTTTCCATAGTCAAATTGTAGATGGAGTCAAAGTTTGATGACATAATGTGTATTTCTCGAAAATACCTTTCCAATGGGATATCACATCTCTAAAACAAAGGTTGTATGCAAAAGTTACGACCCTGCAAAGTTGAGGTACCAACTTACCCATCGGGCCTCACATAACTTTTGGCATTTCATCTCCTAGGGTTAGGTTTTTGTATGCGTAGGGTTTCAGAATTCATGAGTAATGTTAAAAAGTCCTCTAGAGCCTCATTGTAATTATTCTTCTCAGATGAATGCGTGTAGCAGCCATATCTCTTCTCATAGATACCTACCACCATTAGAGCAAGTTGTTTTCAGTTTTGCAGTTTTACAGTTTCAGCCTATTTTCTTTATTCAATAGAAGTTATTATTCATTGGATATATGTTGTTGTTCTCTATATCTCTGTGTTATTGTATTCAATATGTTATTCATTTTTTTCCGCTCATAAATCCAGATCAGTGGTATCAGAGCGGACTGCTCTTCATTTGTTTTTCTTTGTGCATGTCCCCCACAAGATCTGGGTACAAGAAGTTGGGACTTGAACCAGTCGAACCTTTGCAAGATTGGTCGCACCGAGCCCAAAAACAACTCATGGGGCATAAGAAGAAAGATGATGGAGCAGGATATGCTTTTAAACTGTTGCTTGAGGAAGCCCTTGCGCGATAAAGGAATGAAATGATGGACAACTTTGCACAGATCCTTCGACGGTTGCCCACAGGAGACGCATCTTCATGAAGCAGCCAATGAACCCCCTTCAAGGTACAAGTAAATTTTGATATTCTATTATTTGAAGGACTGATAGATGTAGATGTTGTATATAAATGGTTGAATCTTCTCGAAGGGTATTTTTCGGTCCACAATTTTTTCAATAGGGAAAAGATTATTTTTTCACTCCTCAAGGTTGTCCCCCATGTTAAGGACTGGTGGGATACTTACTCTGAGGAAAGGGCCACAGAGGAATCTGCAATATTTATGGTCGCCCCCACGTGGGATTCCTTTAGGGATTCCATTAAAAAACAATACTACCATGTTGGAAGCTACGAGGACCAATACACAAGATGGACCACGTTGTGTCAGGAAAAGGACCAGATAGTACCATATTTCACCAATATTTTCCATACCCTACGCACAAAATTGGGTATCAAATACTTTGAATGACATCTGGTGCTAAAATACCAGAGTTGTCTGCATAGATACATTCAAACAGAAATGGATTTTCTGGACATCGCATCACTAGGTGCAGCTTATAGATATGATGTCAAGATTGAGCATAAATTTAAGCAGAAGAGGCGATAGTTTGGATCTACAAACTCCTCACTGGCGAAACAGGGAAAAGGCGACCCCAACCCACAAAATATGGGATAGATCAAATATGGCTACTCTTAGGATAACCAATCCAAGCCGCAACCCAATAAGGGTAATGAGAAGTCAAAGAACGACATGGGAAAGTGGTGTGAATACCATAAAATCCCTTGGCACAACACCGAAGAATGTCACTCCAAGAAGTCACTAGTGGCTAAGATGAAAGCTTATAAGTCAGAGGCAGATTCTGACTCCGAATCAAATCCAAAAAGAGGGAATAAGATTATCAATGATGAACCTAGTGCCACTATCACTACCACCAAAGTCCAACCAAGTGAACCAGAAGAACCAAAGGAAGGGGAACGTCTCTTTCACTCACAGATGTAGGTAAAGGGGGCTCCACTTCATTTCATTATCGATAGTGGCAGTAAGAAGAACCTGATCTCAATAGAGGTTGTAAAGAGGTTGTACCTACTGATCACACCGCACCTGCAACCCTACACCATCAGTTGTATTTTCCAAGGAAGAGATCTCTACTTCAGCCAATAGTGTTGTTTTCCCTACAACATCAAGCCCTTCAAACATGAGGTATTGTGTGATATTTCTCCCCCTTGAAGTTTTTTATGTTATTTTAGGCCAACTATATTTGTGGAAGCGACATGTTGTGTATGAGTCTAGACCCCGTAGTGTTATTATTACTTTGGGTAGACAATTGTACAAGATACCAGAGGTAGCGCCGCTTACCGCTATTTCTTTAATATTTGCTAAGCAATGCAGTAAGGTCATCTCACAGACCGGGAAGTTTTTCTTCTTTGTGATCCATGCTTGCAGTGAGCAAAAGGTCACCACCACATTCGTGACCTCTACACAGAGCCCCTCTTTGTAGCAGAAGCCAGTGGACGGGATTGTGGAAGAGTATAGAGACATTTTCTCCTCACCCATTGGGGTACCAATGCACTACCAAGTCAAGCATCCAATTGATATAAACCCCGATGCACCTCTACCTAATGGAATAGTCTATCATCGCTCGATAATGGAAAATGATGAAATCAAGTGCCATATCCAAGAGATTCTTCAAAAGGAGAACATCCAACCCAAATCCTCCCCTTGCGGAAGCCTAATTGTATTAGTACAGAAGAAAGACATGACATGTCAGCTCTGCATTGATTACAAAACATTAAACAAAACCACAGTCAGGAACCGGTACCCAATTCCCCGAATTGATGAACTTCTTGACCAACTCAAGGAGGGAAAGTTCTTCAAAAATATTGACCTAAAGTTTGACTACCACCAGGTTCCCATCGAACCGATTGATGTATGAAAGACAACTTTTAAATCTAAAGAAGGTCTCTTTGAATGGTTGGTCATGCCCTTTGGCTTAACAAATGCACCAACAAATTTCATGAGGTTGATGGATGATGTATTGAGACCCTTCGCCAACTCTTTTGTGGTGGTATATCAAGATGACATCCTCATATTCAACAGAACTTGGGAGGAGCACATGCAGCATATTCAATAGGTTTTGAGCACTCTACGGTAGCACAAGCTATATGCCGACATGGAAAAATGCTCCTTTGTCCTGAAGAGGGTCCAATACTTGGGCTACATTGTTTATGAGCATGGGGTACATGTAGATCCAACTAATATCCAATTCATCTGTGACTGGCCAACCCTGACCACACTAACCAAGATTTGGAGCTTCTTGGGAGTTGCCAACTTCTACTGAAGGTTTGTGTTGGGATTCTCCCATATTGCATGGGCCTTCATCCAAGTGACCAAGGGTGGTGGAAAGGAAAATCTCACATGGGGGAAGTCACATCAATGGGCATTTGATGATTTGAAGCATCACTTGTGCTCAACTCCAATACACTCCTTTCTCGATCTGCAACAGCCGTTCGAGATTGATACTGATGCCTTCAACTATGTTGTAGATGCAATTCTCACTCGGCACGGTCCTCTAGTAGCATACCATAGTGAGACACTCTCATATACCGTCCGAAAATACCCCACCTATGACAATGGAATGTATTCCATTATGCAAGCCTACTGTCAATGGAAACATTACATTTTGGGAAAGGAGGAAATCAACCACACTGATCACAAGCCTCTGCAGTTCATACAGACGCAAGGGAAGTTGCAGAACGACCATCATCAAAAGTGTTCCACATACCTGTAGCAGTTCCATCTCAACATCAAGTATAAGACAGGGAGCATAAATCATGTCGTTGACTTCCTCAATCGACCTCTTGTTGATTCACTCGCCATCATGCTCCATTATTGTGGGCATGAGGCATCTGAGTGGCCACAACTTTATCAGCGTGGCCCTAACTTCGCCACCACCTATCCACTCTTGTATACAGGCGCGAATGTCACTGATTTTAACATTCATGATGGATTATTATGCCCTTTGGGCCACCTCTATGTTCTCGTAAGTGAGTGTGCAAATATGATTTGGGAGACTCACTACAGTCAGATGGAAGGACATTTTGGCGTGGAGAAAAATGTGGTCATTCTATAGAAACATTTTTATTGGCCAAAACTTCGACAGGACGTTAGCAAGTATATCAGATCTTGCACTGCATGTGCCATTTCCAAGCTAGCCATCAAGAAGAAAGGCTTATACACCCCTCTTCCTACTCTCAAGAGGCCTTCGGAATCCATATCGATGGATTACATGTTTGTCTTCCATCCACCAAGCAAGACAATGATTGTGTATTTGTGGTGGTTGATTGGTTTTCAAAGATGGCCATTCTCGCAGCCTGCAAGAAGAGCATCACAGCGACAGATATTGCCAAGATCTTCTTCGAACGTGTGTGGGTCCATTTTGGGATAACACAAACCATCATCTCATATCGGGACAACATGTCCATCAACACATTTTTGTCAAGTCTTTGTTCATTGTTGGACACCAAGCTCACTAAATCCATTTTCTTCCACCCCCAAACTGATGGCCAAATATAGGTCTTCAATCGGATGATTGTGCACATCCTGTGCATGTATAACTTTAAGAATCTATGTACATGGGATGAGAGTCTTCCCTATGTTCAACACAACTACAACATGGCTCTCCATAGCTCCACTAGCCATAGCCCATTTCAGGTGGTGATGGGATTCCAACCCTTGGGTCCTATTGATGTTGCACTACCACTTGCAACCACACAGGCATAATATTCCCATGTTCAATCTGAGGC
This sequence comes from Picea engelmannii, assembly GCA_009831015.1. Classification (NCBI taxonomy): domain Eukaryota; kingdom Viridiplantae; phylum Streptophyta; class Pinopsida; order Pinales; family Pinaceae; genus Picea; species Picea engelmannii. The sequence continues at coordinate 183,758 of ML800985.1, forward strand.
CGAAAAAGCTACCATATTCATTGAGTGGATTCAACACATCCTCCAACAGGTCCATGAGATTTTGTAGAAAGCCAATGCTAAGTACAAGCATCGCCATGATCAACACCAAGTACTACACAAGTTGCAAGTGGGAGACAAGGTCTAGTTACATTTGCAGAAAGAGAAACTTACAGGGCCCCATCGGAAGCTCCATCCACTTCAATATGGGCCTTACACTATCACCAAGGTTGTGGGTGATAATGCTTTAGAGCTCAACACTCCCCCCTTCCTTGGATTGCACCCAGTGTTCAATGTCGACCTCCTTCAGCCATATTTTCCACCATTATTGGACACCTCGGAGATCGCAAAACAATTGACACCAACATAGCTCAACGCTGACTGCATGGAACAGACATCCACTGATCATATAGTGGACACACAGGTCAAGGGAACTCGTCAGCAAAGGATCCATATTTATCAGGTTTTTGAGGTAGGGTAGCTTCTACACCAAGACAAGTGGCTCACTCGGGGCTAAATTTGGGAAAAAATTCCCCACCTGATGGGGGCACTCAATGTAATGGATACCATTTCTTCCTAAGGGGGAAGGACTAATCCAGGTGGATATTGGTGGCCACCCACCTATTCCAATTGGCTCATCTTGACAGTTTTTAGTTCAACACATTTCTCTGTAATGATGACATTTATTTGTAATTGTGGGTTATGTACTTCCGAGGCTATCTTGAAGCCCTGAATAGCATCCAAGTGGATATTGGTGGCCGCCCACCTATTCCAACTGACTTATTTTGGAAGTTTTCATGTCAGTACATCTTTATGTACTTCCACGGTTGTTTTGGGGCCCTAAACAATGTTTTTTTGTCTTGCCACAATAAAATTGAAGACAAAGTTAGAGTTTGATAGTATAATGTGTATTTCTTGAAAAGATCTTTCCAACGAGCTATCACGCGCCTAAAACAAAGGTCATATGCAAAAGTTACTACACCGGGAAGTTGAGATACCAACTTACCCATCTGGGCCCACATAACTTTTGGCGTTTTATCTCCTAGGGTTAGGTTTTTGGATGTATAAGGTTTTGGAATTCTTGATAATGTTAAAAAGGCCTTTGGAGCCTCATTGTAATCATTCTTCTTAGACGAATGTGCATAGCAACCACATCTCTTCTCATAGATAACTACCACCATTCGAGCAAGTTGTTTTCAGTTTTGCAGTTTTACAATTTCAGCCTATTTTATTTATTTTATAGAAGTTATTGATCACTGAATATCTGTTGTTTTTTCTCTATATATTTGTGTTATTGTATTCAATCTTTTATTAATTTCTTTCCGCTCATAAATCTGAATCAACTCATTACGCATCCCATGTGACCTCTATATCTACACATTCTGTGTTGCTAAGTCCATGAACATGGTACTGAACCATTACCAGAATTTTGGTTATAGTAGTTCTCTTAGGCGTTAATTTCATGATGTTACTCTTCAGATCTACACATGGGCTCAATTCCCTCATTGGGCTTCAATAAGAATTGCAATTGAATTCGCACATATCTATTTATTTGACCTAATTGGATGTTGTTGGAAATGGCGATGGTCAGTGATTTCATGAAGATATGTAGCCCAGATTCGAAAGGACATTATCTAAAATTGATTTACAAAATCCCTTATCGAATGGAAATTTAAGGAGGCTAGGGTTAAGGTGGGAGTCTAGTTCTTTGGGCATCTATATAAATCTCTCTACAAAAAATTAGTGATCAATGTCTTAATGGATGAGGCTCTAGAAGAGGAATTTGAGGAGTTGATACTCAAATATCAATTAGGTTTCAAAGTGTTAGATATGCACATGAGGAATCTTGAGAAAAAAACATAGCAACAATTGGAACCCATGGAGGTGAGGGGCCTTTTATCTCTAGAAGAAGGAATGAGGATTTGATGAGTGGCCTGATATTTGAAGGCACTAGAGTGACTTTAGAGTGCAATAGGGTTTTTGTTCGATCTAAAATTGATACAAGTTCTATTAATAAAGTTGGGGGTGAAGATGTAAGTGGAGGTGGGTATGGAAGCAGAGGAGGTGGGTCTGTATCAAATTCCAATAACACGGATATTTACTGTAAGAAAATGGTGCAGGAAAATCCTGGAAACGCACTTTTGTTAACGAATTATGCAAGGTTCTTAGAGGAGGTTAGTATTAAGGAATCTGAACTTTGTTTTAATTTACTAGCCTTGAGTTGTTGTTATATAAGTAATCATCTTAGCTGTGTCGAATACATATCATCCATCATCTTATATATAATCCACCATCATCTTATATATCATCATCTTAGCCTTGATATGTTGTTATATAACTAGTACCATTCATTCTAGTCCAAGTCTAGAAATGCCTAGATGAGGATCTGATGGGTTGTCATTTTGATGCTTCTAAAACTTATAAATTTAATCATAACTTGTGTACAAAGAGAGGGAAAATTTACATCTCAAATGACTATAAAAGTGTGCTAGATCCATGGATTTTAATATATGAAATCATTTAACTGATGTTAAAGAAAGCTAGAACATATACCACATCATCCACACAATGAACAAAAGATATACCCTAGGAAACCTAATATGGGAAAACCCAATGAGAAGGTGAGGACTATGCCTTGCTCTTTTCTTCTCAAATATGAAATGCAAATAGAAATAAGGTGAACTTTCTTTGGAGTTTATATTGACACCGTGGCATGTATCTTTGTTACAAGGTTTTCTACTTCATTTATTCTACTATAATATCCCAGTCAATTTCCTTGGTTAACTATGAAACAATAAAATCAATGCAACAAGAATATAACCCCTTCCCTTTTTAGTAGCTCAATTTTTAACAATGCCTTAATAGTCATATAGGGTTAGTGTTAGGGCCTTAGCTAGGTTTAGGGTTTTATACCTTCTAGAATCTTCTTAACAATCCATATGTGACTTTCTCCACATGTGTTAGTAATGGGAATTGATGTGGCATCCACTCAATACCATGGTGGTTAATAAGATATGTCACTTTGTGGGAGGCATAACTTTCTCATATGAATTCTAGTTAAGGTGATATTTAACTCGTTGGAAAGCACTTGATGTATAGAATAACACAAAGAGGATGAAATCTATTTACAAAATTTTGACACTCCAAAACACCATTTATTGACTTGAACAAGATCTAGTAGTTTCTAGACCTCAAATCACCAAAATATGACCCACCCCTAAAATGGGCCCTACAGGCCAATAGCTATGATATTCAGTCAGGTTCAGAAAAATCACAGTTTCGTTGATGGATTGTCGGCGTTTTGGATCCATATGAGGACAAGATGCCTGGGTTATGATGGATCATAACTGTTGGCCCTTGACTAAGTTTTGAGGATCCTTGGTCATGATTGACCTATTTTTGGGACTTCGATAGGCTGTCAAAGGCGGAGCCCAAGTTGAAGCAGAGATCGCGGGATATCGACCCCTTTTTAGGGATTTTTGGGTTCCGGGCTTATGTAACGGGTACGAGGATGTCGACCCATGGGTTTACCCATGTTTAGGCCCTTTTGTAGTGTATAAATAGAAGTCTAGGCGATGTAAGAAAGGGAAGAGAAGAGGTTTTTGGTACTATTCTAAGTGCAAGTAATGATTGTAAATGCTTTGTGCATATTGTGTGAGATTTGCAAGGCTAAGTGCAAGTGGTTGTAAGAGATTGTAAAGAGGCTTTGTGTTATAACTCAGGTAAGGAGGATCTAGCGGAGTGCGCACAGATCTCTTGTCCTCTGCATAATAATATATCATAGCTATGTGCATGTAGAAGATTGACATAAAGAAATAAAGAAGAAGAGTTGGTGGACATAGCCCCAGGGTGGGGGTGAACCACGTATATCCTGCGTTGTGGTTGTTGTGTGCTTTATGGTTGTTCTCTTGTCTATGTGATTAAATGCTTAGTGCATTGATATATGCTAGAAGAATCTAATGTGATAGCTTAGTGCTGACTAATATGAATGAATACTAGATGTGATCTATGTTGGTATGCTTAGTTCTTGAATCTATTGGATCTGTGTGAATACTGCGTTGATTTGTTGTTATGGTTTAGCTGTGTTGTAAACTAAGGCTGAATATTAACGAACTATAATTGTTAAGTGCTTTGTTAAGGTGATGTAATCACAGATCAATGTCCCAGCTAAGGTTGCAGACATTTGACTCCTGCAACCACCCCTACCTCTACCTCGGGTGAGACTTCATCTGCTTCACAGGTGTTGCCGAAAGGGTCGGTAATTAGGGTTTTGTTGGTGCGTTCTTGTAGCGTTGAACCCTGGGTCTTCCCCTATGCCAACAAATGGTTCCGTTGTCGGGACCTGAAACTGTGATTGTTGGGAACTAAATAAAAGAAAGCTCTGTGCATAGATTTGTTTCTCTATGCTAAGAAGAAAAGTCAGATCTGAAGAAAAGAGGTAAGACTTGAAAGCTTTGCGTTCTGATAAAAATAAAGTAAGATTTTTTGGTTAAAGAGGTAAGATCTTAAAGCTTTGTGCTTTGTTAAAGGTAAGATAAGTGGAAATTTTTGTTTCAAAAGTATGGATCTAGGTATGTTTACCCTAGCTTGAAAAGTAGGGCACAACTAGAAGAAAGAATATTTGATATGAGTAGACCTGATAAGAATAGTGAAATATATGTTATTCCTATGCATAGAAAGAATGTTTGGACTAATAAATGGATCCAGGATCCTAGACAAAAAAATTTGCAGGTTAGCTACTATGATCCTAGTGCGTAGTACAGGAAAGGTTGGGGATCATTTAAAATAAAACGAGGATTAACCCTTTTTTACAGTTGCAGAAGACCGGGACATCTTGCTAAGGAATGCCCTGGTAGAAGACCTAGTTGTCTTTGTTTCAAAGCTATGGATCATGAATTTTTGGATTTCCCTAGAATGATTGCTAATATTGAAAGAATGAATATGGGACAAGAAGACCCTAATAAAGGTCAAGACACTGAGATCATGGCAGAACCCTAGAAAAATCAGAGGATGTATTGCTACAAATGAAAGAAACCCTGAATGATCACTGAAATATCAACTTATTAGAGACCTTCAAAGAAAAAAAATGCATAGAAATAAGAATAGGAGACCTCGACATTGACTATGTTCTGGATGAGGAAACACAGGTGAATATCATGATAGAAAGAACTTGGGAAATTTTAGGAAAGCCTGCTATGATTCCTTCATTGGGAGGAATAGGATTATTTAGAGGAAAGTTGATAACCCTATGTGGAAGGATCACCCAGATACCTATGAGTGATTTTGGAACTTTGACAGAGGAAGATTTTGAGGTTGTTAAATTTATTGAGAACAACGCGCCATTTGCTATCCTAATAGGAAAACCCTGGATTGAAAAGGATCAGGCTAGAAGAAAAGAAGAGGAAGTCTTGGAGCAGAAGAAGAAAGAATTAAAATATTTCATGACTAGGAGGATAACGCACTTGATTGAAGAACAAGAGAACAGATTGAAGCTATTTAGAACCAGAAACTTGGATGTCAAAGTTGAAAGAAAACAAGAAGATTCACAAACAAGTAGAGCACCTACCCCAGATAGAGAAGCAATATTACTCTCTAATCCTATGCAAGAATCTCAACAACATGAAATTACTATGCCAAAATAAGATAAGAATCAGAATGGAAAGAGGAATACCGAGACGAAGATCACCGAGAAGAAGGCTAGAAAGCTCAGTAAAAAGAGAGCAAAGATAGAAAAGTTGCAGAATGTGCCAGAAGGGACTTCGCAGAAGAAAGGTTTGCAAAACTTAAACTTCGTCGGGATATCAGAATAGCGCAACATGGCACTTCGCCATGGTGAAGCAATATAGTTGTTGAAGGCATTATAACCATTATACCGACATCCCGAACAATTAGAACGTCATTTATGGACAGAAATCTCGCCACCAGACCATTGGGACTGCGTCGCAACAGACAAAACTGCATTGATGAAGGCCTCTAATCCGTTGGAAAGATCCGTTACACCATTGTCTACTTATTGCGCCGACTGTTGCACTGAAAACACTTTTGCAAATTGTATCCTAGCCAACGCATTGCTACCGTGTTGTGTTTAGTAAGATCGACACCGATTCTATTGCTTTGAGCACTCATCCATCCACCCGAGTTACCCGATCTGAGTGTGCATGTCGGACGAGCTCAACGTTGCAGAGAAATCCATCGAAGAAGTTCTGATCGACCTCATGGCTGAGAATGTGATGCCTGCAGGAATTCAAGCTTCCTCGACGAGGGGAGTGCAAGCCTCTCCATCGATTGCTCGCGGATCCGGACCATCCCGACCGGCAGCCGAGAAGAGAACCAAGCACCGAGATGACTTGGCAAACGCAAAGCTAATACCAACCATCCTACCTGACTACATCCCGCCTTTGGCTGGCACGCTGAGTCGTGACAGTGTCCCGAGGGATTTTGATTACACCTTGGTTACTGCGTACCTCCTGAAGGGGATACGTGCAGTTAGGACGCAACAAGATAAGATCACAACGTTGAAGTTCAACGATTTCAACCTAGGAGACTGTAAGAATTACAACATGCTTTCTCCTTACAATTACTTGACCAAGACGAAGGGGAAGAACTCAAAAATCATCCCCCAACCATGGAATATGAACCTCACGCAGTCCACCCTCTTGAATGTGATGAAGATTCCACATTTTGGAACGCACCAGGAGGTTAACGCGTGTGTTAAGCTCCTGCTCTCATGTTACCACGACGACTACCTATGGCTAGATAGACGCATCATGGTCGATCCGACGTTGATCCATAGGATCACTGGATTAAGCATGCAGGGACCCGATCCACAAGACTTCTACCCAAGGAAGGCTTCAGACCACGCCCTGACACAGAGAATTAAGGATACTTACGACGATGTAGAAAAGGGGACATGAGGCTATAAAGTAGCCTCCTTCCAGAATGGCGCAGTACGCCTAGCCTGACAACTGATCATAGGAAAGCTAGTGAGGAAGAACCGACCTACACAAGTCACTCAGTTCGTTGTTGACCTCATCGAGAAATGTGTAGAAGGACTCCAGATGAAATGGGTGAAGTACTTGGTCAACCAACAGGAATTAGACTATCACGAAGCTCAGGATTAGGGCCATGAGTTCCACTTTAGCTAGCTCCTGATCCTCATCCCATTTACCGCTTGGGAAATCCCGGAAGGTGCGACCTTCTTGGACATTGAGCTATTCGAGTTGCTTGTTGCGAAGTTCACCACGCTCTGGTACTCAAGTGATATGGGAAAACAATGACATTCGAACGCAATATTCCACACGTACTATCTCCAGTTGAAGAGGGTTATCTGAGTTGTCCCTCGCATGACGTCGAACACTTTGAATCGGTTCCAACCCCTCATGAAGTTCCACATAGATCGACACTTCATTTATATCACCGCGCGTGAAGATGAGCATAAAGAAGAGCTTCAGTCATACTACAAGCTCACATAGGAGGAACTTGAAGAGATAACCAAGGACTGGTCTGTAGACCTCCTTATTCCCGCTGACCCCACATAAATGTCAGACCCTGAACTAATCGACAGCCCTAAGACCACTCATGAAGCAAAGGATACTCCTGGACCCAACACAAGGAAGAAGATCGAAGAAGTACAAGACCTGAGAAGTGCATCAAATGCAACTGCTTCAGTATCACCTGGACAAGGAGGTGATGACGAAGTAGAATATACAAATGGCAAAGAAGACCAGCAGAAGCAAGGCGAAGTAACACCGCCTAGGGATCTTGCTGATGAGGTTGATCCCTTGAAGAAAAGGAAGGTTTCTCCCATAAAACCCACTTCCTGAAATAAATCCAGAGCCACCTTGACTAAGATGCAGACTGTGCTCACTGTAGATGACTTCGACTTCATCATTGCAGCTATAGCAAATGGCTCGCAGGATGTCTTACAGAAACATGAAGCCAAGCAGGAGGAGATGTACGATAGAATCGAGGTTGAACTCAGAGGAGTACAACAAGCCCTCCAATCCAGCCGCGCAGTATCCACTGCGCCCCCACCATCAGAAGAACTAGAGTTGGGAGATGAGCTTGCCTGACTTCGCAGACTAGCTGATGCGACTGAAGCTCACCTTCATGAGAAATACCAAACCACAATGGCCCTGAAACAAGCCCAATCAAAAATGATAGAACAATGTTGGGTTGCACAAAAGGAGAAGGACGACCTTCAAACCGAGTTTGAAGAAGAGAGGGCGCAGGTCAAGCAAGAAAAAGAGCAGTTTCTCACATAGCAGCTTGGAGTCAAAGAAACAGTCGACAGAGCACTTTGCTCTATGGTGAGATTAGAGCCAAAAGAAGAAGACCAAGTGGAGCATCAAGTAGTGTATCTTGCGGAAGTTATCCAACAACTTCGACAAAGAATAACAGACTTAGAGCTATGGACAGTGCCCAACACTCCACAGGATGTGCGAGATCAAAGAGAAGCCACTGATCAAAGCGTAGTTGAGAGAATCAAGACCCTCACCATGGAATGTAAACAACTAAGTGATCACAGTGCCCAGACTTATGAGCGACTCACTGAGAATCCTGAACTGAAGACATTGGAGTCACAGCTCCAGGAGGCAAAGAAACAAGCAGAAACAGTACAGGCGCAGTTGAATCCCCTGTCAGCAGTTGAGAGGATGAAGCGATCCCAAGAAAAACGCACTTCTCAACAGTAGGTCCACACCATTCAAAGCAAAGTCAGGGAAGTGAGGTTCCAACCTATACATGATGAGGCTTGCCAACTATTCACATAAATTGAAGGTCGAGGAATAGAACTGGATCAAGTTGTCACTGCAGCTAAACAATGCTTAGAGGGACCTATCAAAGAAACAACTATCCAAGAGTTCATTGAGCAGGAGGTTGTGGCGCAGCAACAGGTCGAAGCAGCTCGAGCCAAGCTCGAGGCCTTTGAAGCAGAACTACCCAGATCAGAGTGACTCGGGACGAGTCACAGTTGAGTGTTGTGGGCATGTTGGCCCTTGACCAAGTTTTGAGGATCCTTAGTCATGATTGACCTATTTTTGGGACTTCGACAAGCTGTGGAAGGCATAGCGCAAGTGTAGAGATCACGGGATCTCGGCCCCATTTTAGGGATTTTTGGGTTTTGGGCTTATGTAACGGGTATGGGGATGTCGGCCCATGGGTTTACCCATGTTTAGGCCCTTTTTGTAATGTATAAATAGAAGTCTAGGCAATGTAAGAAAGGGAAGATAAGAGGTTTTTGGTACTATGCTAAGTGCAATTAATGATTGTAAATGCTTTGTGCATACTGTGTGAGATTTGCAAGGTTAAGCGCAAGTGATTGTAAGAGATTGTAAAGAGGATTTGTGTTGTAACTTAGGGAAGGAGGATCTAGCGGAGTGCGCGCAGATCTCTTGTCCTCTGCAGAGTAAGATATCATAGCTATGTGCATGTAGAAGATTAACAGAAATAAATAAAGAAGAAGAGTTGGTGGACGTAGCCCCAGGGTGGGGGTGAACCTCGTATATCCTGCGTTGTGGTTATTGTGTGCTATATGGTTGTTCTCTTGTCTATGTGATTAAATGCTTAGTGCACTAATATATGATAGAAGAATCTAATGTGATAGCTTAGTGCTGAATAATATGAATGAATACTAGATCTGATCTATGTTGGTATGCTTAGTGCTTGAATCTATTCGATATGTGTGAATACTGCGCTGATCTGTTGTTAGGGTTTAGTTGCGCTGTAAACTAAAGTTGAATATTAACGAACTATAACTATTAAGTGCTCTGTTAAGGTGTTGTAATCAGAGATCGATGTCCCAGCGAAGGTTGCAGACATCTGAGTCTTGCAACCACCCCTGCCTCTACCTCGAGTGAGACTTCATCTGCTTCGCAGGTTTCTCGAAAGGATCGGTAGTTAGGGTTTTGTTGGTGAACTGTTGTAGCGTTGAACCCTAGGTCTTCCCTTGTGCCAACAAAAACCCAAGAATCTTGTCCTGAAGATGGATCCTGATATGGATCCGAAACGTCGACAATCCATCAACGAAACTATGGTTTTTTTGAACCTGACTGAAAACTCTCACCACAGAAATCTTGTTGAACAACTATGATATTTCCACCCAAAAAGTACCAAAATAGATGACAAGTTATATGATGACCAATTTCAGATCATACCTCCCTATTTTAGGAGGCTTTTGGTCCCCAAAATCTTTTATTGAAGGAGGTGAGGAATTTTTTCCTTTAACTTCTCCTTGGAGTATCCTTGCCTAGAAGTTGTCCTTTCAACCAAGCCTACTAGGGTTCATGTTGTCCTTGTCTAGTTGTTCTAGACTCATTCTAGAAAATTGTATCCTCTATTACTTCTTCTTGAGCTTTTGTTGTTAATTCCTTTATGGAAGGTAAGACTTTCTCATCAATGTCGTGGTTTAACATGGAAGGCTCATAGAGTTTCAGATTTTCCACATCACCATTGAGTAAATGTTCATACATGGAGGTAAGTTGAGTCTATAGGCATTATTACCTACCTTCTCCAACACTTCAAAAGGTCCATATTGCAGAGCCTTGATCTTCTTACCAAGACCTTGTATCCTTTCTTTGTTTAAATACCATTAGACTTTGGTTCCTACCTTGAATGTCTCTTCAAATCTATATTGGTCATGTCAAGCCTTGTACTTTTCCTTTGACTTCTTCAATGTGTCTTATACTAGGAAATGGATCTACTTGATCTTATCAATGAGTATTTCAGTATTCAAGGATTCCCTTGTGGTGTTTTCCTTTTATCCTCCTTGTTATCCATATATAACATCTAGAAGTGAAGGTGGAAAGTATCCAAAGCAAATTTGAAAAGGGGACATAGTTGCGGAAATGTGGACTATTCTATTATAATAATGTTGAATGTAAATCAAATTTTCATCCTAGGTCCTTGCGTGCTTTTGACTATAACCCCTCAAAATTTGAACCAATTTCCTCTTCACTACTCTTGTCTGCCCATTAATGTGTGGATGGAAGGCTACATATCTCTTCAACTTGGTGTCCACCTTCTCCCAAAGTGTATCCCAAAAGGTATTGAAAAATCTATAATCTCTATTTGATATGATGCTCCTTGGTATCCCAAAATACACTTGGATATTTGAAAAAAACCATGATTGCTACCTCTTGTCCCAAGTTGATGATCTTTTTACAAAGCATGAGAATGAACATCTTACTAAACATGTCAACTACCATAAATTAATAGGCAAGTCACCCCCTCCCGATTTTTTTCAAACCACCCACGAAATCCATGGAGATGCTCTCCCATGGTCTATTACCAGGTATATGTAAGGGATGGTACAAACCTTGCTTCCTATCGCTCGATTTGTAAGTACAATAAATTGTGCATTTTCTAATAAATTGAGCTACATATTTTTGCATTTTGGGCCTGTTATCCCCGATATCTAGGGATAAATAGGAGATCATGTCTCGAGGCCCACATGGTCCTAGACATGGAGTACCGAGAGCAGCAGCGACCTGAGCATGGTCCTGGAGGACCCATCTTCTTCTTCTCAGCCAGCCTTGTCCTGTCATCCGTACCAGCCTCCATCACTACCG
>ML800985.1:195421-216935 GCA_009831015.1 Picea engelmannii
TTAAGGTTATACATGTTATCTTGTTTATGCATGGCTAGATAGAATGGACTAGAGAACTAGGGTTAAGATCTTCTCCTTAAGAAAAATCGTAATGAAACCAAGATGTACATCATTGGAAAGGATGTCTAACTCGTGTATTTTTTGGGGGGAGGAAATGAAAGAGGGAGAATCAATGGAGGGGAAGGAAATTAAGGGAACTTTGGAAAAGGTAGATGTACAAGGAGCAACATTGGTGGAGGGACAAGCAATGGTGGTGGTGGCGACAATGAAGGAGATGGATTGGGTGGTATAATATTACCAACTATTTTTGGATTACAAGATTCACATGACAACTCTTTTGACATATACCTATACCATACACCTAACTGAAACACATAACCCACATAAGTAACCCATGCACAAAACTCTCAAACCTAGCATGCACAACTAACCCACACACCTAACCCATGAACCTTAGACAAACTTCACTGACAATTAACCTTAGGCAAATTTCTATTATTGCTACTTTATGAAGGTTTTAGGAAAATGTTGAGTAAGTCATCCTTTGGACCTAAAAGGTGCTACTATTCAGTGTCCAGATACTTTCTCTTATTGTGCCATATATCTCAAGCATTGTCTTAGATAAAGTCACACTATCGTTTGAATGCTAGAAGCTTAGAAGCTTCGAACTAGTCTAATGGATATGTGAGAAATTTACCAAAGTTTACAAGCTATGTTCATGTAAAGGTGAATCACTCATTGTAATTTTGCTAGTTGGGGAGTATTTTGAGTTGTAGTTTTCATACATACTCACAATATGGCCACTTCAAACCTCTAAATGTTTTCTATATTGGTATTTTTCTATTGCAATATATTTAGCCATTTTGAATTTTTAAAAGTTATACTAAATTTGATTAAACTGAATGAAGTTTTCCCTCTAAAGAAGATGATAACATGCTTTAAGAAAATTAGTCAAAAGGAGTAATATAACAATGTAATGATTAAAGAGAAATGGAATACATTTGGAGTAAAAATAACTTGTTGGTTGGTGGTTCTTGTGAAGGTTAAGATCCAATGTGAAAATGGAATGCATGTATAATCTAATTATTCTAGTCAATGGACATTACTTTGTCTTAGCTTGGTCATGATCCTTTTATAATGTCTCAATTGAATTGGAACAAAAGTTTCCCTCCACTTTCTTCATATAGCCTTCAAATACATATTTGAAAATTGGTTGGCCCAATTTTTGTTGTCTTTAAAAGATGAAAAATTATGTTTCATAATCTATGTTTCACTATTTTGAGAGTTTTTTTCATACATTTCATTTAAGATTGCAAGTTAATGGAGTTTTTAAGCAATCACTAAACAAATTAGTTGTAAAAGCAATATATCTTGTTAATGAGAAAAAAAGAAATTTGTTTTTGATATTTTAAACTAGTGATTTATGATTCAAAATGTCATTATCTCATAAATAAGTAGATATAAATCCTTCCTTCTTAAAATAGAGTTTGAATTGATTTATTTCTTTAATTATTTTTTTGCAAAAATTCACTTTCTGTAAACTCTAATTCATACCTTCATTTTTATATTAATCAGATAAAACATTAATTTTAGGAAGACTAACTATAACTATTATACTTATTCATTATACAATAATTTTAAAGTTTATCATTATATTTTCATTCAATGTACAAGATTTTGAAATTTAAAATACAATATTACTATGGTTACATTACTATACAATAATAATTTTAAAGTTTATCATTATATTTTCATTCAATGTCCAAGATTTTAATTTGATTTAAAAATTTAAATTAGACTACACTATTACTATTATGGTTCCATTACTAAACTGAGAAAAATTAAAAAAAAAAAATTAATAAAAATAACAAAAATAACAATTCCATACGACACCAATAATATAATGAAGATATTCATTAATTAAATTACAAAACGTAAATTCTGGTTCAGGTTACCTCTGAACGCGGTCGCGGTGTGTACTACGTTCCTTCGTAATTACATCTCAACTCCTCTAACCTCCTCTAACCTCCATCACGTGGAGAATCTAAAATAAAATTTGAAAATAAAACCGAGAATAAAATTTGACGTGGAGAATCTTAAAATTTCACCAAAAAGCAGTGCAGATTTTGCCGTTTTGGTTGTTTTTCCCTTCCTCTTTATTACCACTGCTCCATTCTACTCTTGAGTGTTGGGCTTACACTTCTATCTTTGTCAGGGTAATAGCTATATCTATACAAAAAGCAGTGCAGATTTAGCTGTTTAACTTTTTTTTCTCGACGGAAAATTCTCGAGTGGAATTAGAGGGCGCGGCCTAAGAAAAGTCAACCCAACCGTTACAGCCTGCTCGATTATGGATACAAAACGTTCATCATTTCACTGCTTCATCATTTCTGCTCTCTCCCTCTCCCGTAATGTAGTGGTAACGTTGTGGTGTGGAGCGCTCCTGGTCGTTTTTTGTTTTGTGTGAATATGAATGTGAATGTTTTGTGTGTTTGTCTGTATGTCTGTGGGTCTCTGTGCTCTGTGGTGGCTTCTTGTGTGTTAGTCGTGTGATGGGGGAGAGAGTACATTACGTCCTCGTTGGATTCATTAAATTTCGTTTGATGTTATTGATGGGATTTTGATGTCGATAATTAATTTCCTCAGATGATGAAACTAACAAGCTACTCACGGGCTTGTGCGGCGGATGGCTTGTGTAAGCTTCTGCGGCATTGCCTTATACTTTTTGTTTTCGTGCGTTATCTGTTTTATTAATTGATGGGTTTTATTGTACAAAAAGATCAGATGGTTTTTTTGTTTGTTTGAATTGATGGGTTTCGTGGGTTATGGGTTTTATTGAATGCATGTTTAGATTAACGGTGAATGGTACAAGAAGCTTGAAGCTCTAGCTGCCTTTTCCGGAAAGGCGTATAAGGTACATATCCCGCTCTATAAACAGGTATTTCTTTGCGCTGTACGATGCTTCTGTTATCTTTGAACTTGCTATGTGCCTGCATGAATGTGATAGATGTATGGATATGAATATGAATGCTAGTCGTGTTGACCATATTAATGACATGTGTCTCTGTTTTGCTGTGTGTTATTATTGCGATGGGAGAACAACAGAGCTGGTGGCTGCCCAAATCAAACATGTTTCGATGATCATATTTGTTCGTTTCCTCCACGTTTTGATTAGGTTTTCCTTTGCCATTTGATGTATGGCATTTTGATGTTCATTAATGATTTCCAGGGGTTGGTGAGTGCAGAGCTGGCTGGTTGGTTGGCTAGAGGTGGAATTAGCAAACCCATGATCGATGCAGGTAAGTCGTCCAATGGAGATTACCCCTCTTTCTGCCATATACTGCTCTCTCGTTTTGTTGCGTTCTGGGTTTCATTTGGTTTGATGTTCATTAATAATTTCCAGGGGTTGGTGAGTGCAGAGCTGGCTGGTTGGTCGGCTAGAGGTGGAATTAACAAAACCCATGATCCATGCAGGTAAGTCGTCCAATGGAGATTATCCCTTTTTCTGCCATATACTGCTCTTTCGTTTTGTTGCGTTCTGGGTTTTATTTGGGGGTTTTATTTTATAGAAAATTAATTGTTGCGTTCTGGTTTTATTTGGAACGATTGGTTTTATTTTATAGAGAATGAATGTAGCCGTGAATGTTACAAAGAAGGTATAGCCATTTTACCCAAAAGGTACATCTCCCTCTTTAATCTTTGTGATATACGTACTTCAATGTGCCTGGTACGCGTCCCCATTTGCTAACACATTCTTTACCTAATATGATGATTTTAAAATTATAAATATCTCTTAATCTTTTTGTCTAAGTGTTTGGTTGGTCTGAGGTTTACAGAGTTGACATGACCTGGTGGAGTTAAGTGACTCGAGGTGAGGATTGTAGACTTGTTTTTATTGTTGATACAACCAGCTTTCCCTCAGCCTTCATATCCACTTCTGTGGAAGTAACAGAGATCCTCGCGAAACCCTATTGCCCAGGTTTGGATAATAAACTCTTAGAAATATATAGATCTTTGAAGAAGTATGATATTTCTCTTTTTCATTTTTCAAGTTTTAAGTTATTTGGAATGCCCATCCACCCATTATTGAGATGAGATGGTGGAGTTAAGGCTTGTCGTTATTATAAGTTTGAATAATAAATCCTTTGAAGATATTTTTCTATAAATAGATATTTGAAGAAATATGATATTTTTCTTTTTATTTTTAAAGTTTAAATTATTTTATTGCCCATTCACCCATTACTTTTACCTCAATACCCCATCCCAATTAATAGGATATGAGATTAGGAAACCATTTATTAAAATGAATTTGATTCATCTTTTTAAACCAGAAGTTTATGCTTTCAACATTATTTACATTCATGTAATTTTAGCTTATAACAATAATTCTATATAAGTTCTGTGACTGAAACTCGGTTTGGTTTGTTTGCAGGTTATGTAATTTTAGCTTACAACAATAATTTTATTTAAGTGTTGTGACTGAGATTGGGTTTGGTTTGTTTGCAGGTTAAATAGATGAGATGACATGGAGGAGAAAGAAAAAACAATGAAGATTACATCAATCTTTTCATATTTTTTCATATTATTTTATGTCTACTTTGTCTTTATGTGGTTGTACAACTTCTCATTGAACTCATGCAGGTAGGGGAAGTACACATTTTTCCATTTTGTTTAAATGACCTAATCTAATTAGTGTGCTTCCCATTATTGTTAGTGAGATTTATATTAGACTCTACATTAGGGTTGCCTTAATTTAATAATTATGTTTTATGCCAATGTCACCAGGTATTGAGAACAAATATACAATGGACCATGAAAACATTAACAAGCCATATGGACTCTCCATGCTGAGAGAGGTATGACTCTTCCTTTGTCAAATCCCTCCTCTCCATTCCTTATGTGGTTATACAACCCTACGTTTCATTGAACTCATGCACCTAGGGGAGGTAAACATTTGTCTTTTTTGTTTAAATGACTTAATCTAATTAGTGTTCTTCACATTATTGTTAGTGAGATTTATTTTAGACCCTACATTAGCTTATTGAAGCATCATCTATAGGGTTGCCTTAATTTAATAATTATGTTTTCTGCCAATGTCACCAGATATTGAGAACAAATATAGAATGGGCCAAGGAAACATTAAGAAGACATATGGACTCTCCATGCTTAGAGAGGTATGACTCTTCCTTTGTCAAATCCCTCCTCTCCATTCCTTTTTGCCCAGAACAAACTATAAAATACTATATTGTTTTTATAACCATGTTGTAGATTTCTTAACATATTACCACTATAATAGCCGCCTTGTAGACTTCTTTACTTTAAAAACTTGTTCGTTTGATTAGTTTATAGAGATCACCAGATTTGTATATTTTTTAACATATTACCACTATAGCCACGTTGTAGACTTCTTTACTTTAAAAACTTGTTCATTTGATTAGTTAGTTTATAGAGATCATCAGATTTTTAAACTCATAAATTTAATTTGTGCTAATGGCTATCACCAGGTATTGAGAACAAATATACAATGGGCCATGGAAACATTAAGAAGGCACATGGACTCTCCATTCTTAGAGAGGTATGACTATTCTTTTGTCAAATCCCTCCTCTCCTTTCCTATTTGCCCATAACAAACTATAAAATACTATATTTCTATTATAACCATGTTGTAGATTGCTTGTTCGTTTGATTAGTTTATAGAGATCATCAGATTTTTAAACTCATAAATTTAATTTGTGCTATTGGTTATTTTAGTCGTGTCAGGATTGCACTCTATAATTAATAGCAAATGTTTGTCCTTTGTAGTTAATGCATGCACCCTTTGTAGACTTTTTCTACATATTTGATATTTTCTGTGAGTTTGTATGGTCATACATCATAGTTTTACAACTATTATTTTGTGCATTGCAGGAAAATACTCTATCTTGCAAACAAGACTAGTAATTAGACCTTTTACACTAATACTTGGTGATAGGTCAAATACTTGGGATCATTAATGGTAGTTAGATAATGTCTTATTTAGTTCATGGCACACCTTTGATGTAGGTTCCTTCGAAACCTAACAAGGCTCAACACACTCTTGCAAATGACCTATTGTAGCCTCCTTCATTGAGATTCCCTCGCAATGCCCACCCATGAGACCTCATTGTGTGTTACTCCCACACAGACGCTTACATAAGATCTCATAGTGCACCTGCTATGGCCCTCCAAAAGGACATTTTGGGAGGAGACCTCTCTCCTTTGCTATTTTTCATGGCGAAGTTACTTTTGCTTTGCAAAATGAAATCAATGAACTTGTAGGAAACAAATAGCTGTTGAACTCACTACTAGTTATAATGGGTTAAGGAATTTTTTTGTTTGTGTTTTGTTTTGTGATAAGGAATGTGCTAGAATCACTCTACCTTTCCTCTTTATTTACTTCCATACATTAGCTTAAATAGGATATAAGCAAGGTTGAATGAGAGGAATCAAGTAAGTACACCATTTTATTTTCTTTGCTATGGCATATAAAAGACATATGAGGCATGAAATCGAACCTCTTGAAACAAGAGTCGGATAAATAGATACGAGTGGTAGTCAACCAACCTTCTTTTCACCCATGCTTCGAGTTGATTTACACCACACCTCTTGCAATGCATAGGCTCACCTGAAACTTTACAGAGCCAAACATATAATCCTTCCTCGAGACTTTCCCTTGCTTTGGCTGCACCCATAGGACCTACTTGTGTATTGCTCTCACACAAACACTAAAATAATGAGCTCATTGCGCACCCCTTTTAAGGACCTCTTATAGAATCTTTTGGGACCAACAAAGCTTTACTTGGTGTACAATTTCTTGAGGATATGATTGCATGTCTCGATGGATGAACTTATTTTCCTTGATTTGGACTTGATTTTAGTACAATATATATTCACTCTTGTCTATTTCGGGATGGTGGAAGGTGAGGAAACCTGTGACTTCTTACAGTGGCATGGGTTGCAAAGAAATCTCATGGTCATATTGTTTCTAGTGCTCTCCTTGGTTGTCCAATGGGTTACTAACAACACAGTTGAAACTCTCATCCTTTTTCCTTTTAATGCATCTTGTATGCCCCTTTGCCCTAATGCAACACTTCTATTAAATCTACCATGGACAAATTTTGGAGCCACTTGACAACTTCAACTTTAAACATATCGATAGTCAACATTATTTCATCTTTGCTACTTGTTTTCTTTTCCATCATATGCTTGTTAGTTAAACATTGTTGGCATACCTAATTGTTTACTTTCTTTAGATTTAGCTATTTGTATGATTTTCTTTTCCTTGTTGTTGGTCTTTGACATTTAGATTTCTCATGGGAATCTTTTTGTTGCTTGGTTTAATTGTTGTTTACTTGTGCTTATCTTATGCTCATCTTACATGTACTTAACAATGCCTTCTGTATCTGTAGCATGTTGCTCCTATTGCGGGAGTTTACTATAATGCAAAAATTCTACCCTTTTGATGATATTTGGAGGTATCTCCAACCTTGCATAGTGGTATGTCCTGCCTTTCTTGTCTCTTTTGGCAACTTCCCTAGTCTAATTTAGATTATCAAGCTTCTCCATTGTAGTTGGTTCTTGCTAGCCCTTCTCGTATTAACACAATATTCGATTGAGTACCACTTTGACTTGGGACCTTCATCGAACTCCCAGGACCAACCAATATTGTTATCCTTAATTACTTGGTTTAATGTGTTTTCCATATCCATTGAATGAACTTAATATATTGAGGGTCCCTTGCCTTGGATTAGCCTTCGTCTTTGTGGGTGGGCTCACTTCTGAAGGGGTCCATGTTCTTTTTTCTCATTTTGGGCATTTTGGCACTTGATTCACTTAATTTTTTTCCTATATGTGATTACTCCCTTCCATGGGTTTTTGTTCTCTTGTTTCAAGATGTGGGTTTGTTTCCTATAAAATAGAGAGTTTATTTTGCTTGTTTTTCTTGGAACCATTTTGTGAGCCGTAGATTAGAGAGTGCCTTTTTCCCAGGGATTTGTTTGTTGGCACATTTTCCTTGCCTTTTTTTCTATAAATTGGGCATGCTTCTCTTTAGTTTAGGGTTCCTTTTCCCTTGATCCTTCAACTCCTCTCGGGTGCCCTTTATGCTTCACCTACTATTCTACACAATTTTGTTGCACATTTTCCTTGCCTCTTTTTCTATAATGTTGTCATGATTCTTTTTAATTTAGGGTTCCTTTTTCTTTGGTCCTTCAACTCCACTCGGGTGCCCTTGATGCTTCACCTGTGATTCCACACAATTTTTCTTTTAAAAGTTCCTTCCACCCACTCATTCCCTCTCTTTTCCTAAATGGTCCCATAACAAGTCTCACACTAGTTCATCCTTTTGATGTCTTTTTGTGGGTTCAACTATTTGTCAGTTGGATCTAGTACTCTTCCATGGGGGATGTCCCTTTTTACTCCCTTTTAGTTTTCCTTTTGTGGGTGATTTCACCCCCCCCCACCCTCCCCCTATTTCCTTTAATTTTTATGTTCCATCACCCTACCTTTTCACCAACATGTCCCTCTTGTCCCCCAACTAATCCTAAATTTCAATTGGTGAACATTCTTGTATCTCTTCAATCCTCTTTATCTCCTCTATAGATTAGAGAGTGCCTTTTTCCCAAGGAATTGTTTATTGGCACATTTTACTTTACTTTTTTTTCTATAAATTGGGCATGCTTCTCTTTAGTTTAGGGTTCCTTTTCCCTTTATCCTTCAACTCCTCTTGGGCGACACAATTTTGTTGGCACATTTTCCTTGCCTCTTTTTTCTATAATTTTGGCATGATTCTTTTTAATTTAGGGTTCCTTTTCCTTTGATCCTTCAACTCCTCTCGGGTGTCCTTGATGATTCACCTATTATTCCCCACAATATTTTTTTGAAAATTTCCCTCCACCCACTCGTTCCCTCTCTTTGGTTAAATTGTCCCATAACAAGTCTCAAACTAGTTCATCCTTTTGACGTCTTTCCATGGGTTCAACTATTTTCCAGTTGAATATAGTACTCTTCCATGGGGGATGTCCCTTCTTACTCGCTTTTAGTTTTCCTTTTGTGGGTGATTTCTCCTACCCACCCTCCCCCTCTTTCCTTTCTAGGCCATCACCTTGCCTTTTTGTTAGATTTTCTTAAATTTTTAGAGTAATAGATTTACTAGAACATTTAGATCTTTATTTAGCAACCATATACTAAAAATGTAAGCAGCATAAAACAAACACAAGGAGACATAAATATTTATCCTGGGAAAACCCCAAGCCTGAGGAAAAACCCAGCCAACCTTTCTTAGAAATATTATTTCTGATAATACAATCCAACCATGAACAAGCTCTTCTTCAAAAGAGAAAAATTGATAATGAAGAAACCCTGATACAAGAACTTATCTCTGTCTTTTTCAAACCTTAGTAGTACCAAGATAGCACACTTCTAGAGATAGCACACAAGAGATACCACGAAGAAATACCAAGAAACCCCAGTTGTTGTAGTAGTTGTGTCTTCTCCTTGCCTTAGACTTGTGCCTTCTTATTGTGTGAGATAGTTGTGTGAGTGAGAGTACAAATGAGAAAGGTGTCACTTTATTTATAGTCTTCAAGTCACTTTAGTTGGGGCCGACTTCTCTTCCTGGAATTCTATTTTCACTTTATCTTTTCCTGTGGGCTGACTTCTCTTCCTAGAAATTCTATTTCCACTTTATTCTTTTCTCGTGGGTTGAATTCTCTTCCAGGTTGTTCTTCAACTATTCAATGGTCTTTCTTTGACTTCTGTAATATTCTTCTTCTCTAAGAAAGGTTGTCCAGGAGGGAATACCTCCCGCTACTACCAAAACCTCAACACTCCCTCTTATCTAGGGTGGTATTCTTCCAAGATGTTTTCTTCTAGTAGTCTCAATCACACCCATCCATTTCACATGGCATGGGAAAGACTACCACCATAGTCTCATGAATACACTACAAGCATCTAGTATCCCCAAGGCTACCACCATAGTCTCACGACTGCGCTATGAGCATCTAGTAGTACAAGACTGTCGCCATAGTCTCACGACTACACTATGAGCATTCAATAGTAAAATACTATCGCCACAGTCTCACGACTATGCTATGAGCATCTAGTAATACAAGACTACCACCATAGTCTCACGACTATGCTATGAGCATCCAGTGGTACAATACTACCGCCATAGTCTCACGACTACACTTTGATGTTTCTCCTCTCCTAGTAGTCCCATTCACACTCATCCACTTCACATGGTAGGGAAAGACTACTACCATATCCCTAAGGCTATGCCATGGTCCCATTCACACCTAGCCACTTCACATGGCATAGGCAAGACAACGCTACAAGTCCCATTCATACCTAGCCACTTCACATGGTGTAGGCAAGACTTGGACCAGGCTACATTTTACTCCCTCAGTCACTTCACCTGAACGATCTAGGAAACCCTTGGCCAGAGGTAGAGTCCACTGGAAGAGAAACATCACATCTCCCTCTCAATGAGGATGGACATTCTGCATCACACCAAGCTTGTCTCTGAAGTGCTCATACTTCACCCTAGACAGAGGCTTGGTGAGAATGTCAGTTGTATGCTCATCTGTGGATATGTACTGGAGCTCCACTGCTCCTCTCTGCACGATGTCTCGGATGTAATGGTATTTGATCTCTATATGCTTTGAATTGTCATGAAAGATTGGATTCTTTGAAAGCTTCACACAACTTTGATTATCACAATATATCAAAGTTGGCTCCAACTCTAGATAAAATAACCCTATAAGAAACTTTCAAAGCCACATTGCTTCATGACTTGCAATAATAGCCACTATATACTTTTCCTCGGTTGTATTGAGTTCCACTGACGTTTGTTTTCTGCTTAACCATGAGATCATACCTGATCCCAAACTGAAGCAACATCCTAATGTTCTTTTCCAGTCCACTGCACTCCCTGCCCAGTCAGAGTCTGTATAGTCTTGTAGTTTTACTGCACCGTCTGAGACATATCTCAGTCCATATCCAACCGTACCATGTAGGTACCTCAACACATGCGTTGTTGCTATCCAATGTACATGTCTAGGCTCAACCATGTACCGACTTAATGTGTTCACCACAAAGCATGTTTTTGGCCTGGTGTTAACCGGGTACATTAAGGATCCGATCAATTGTCTGTACATCATGAGATCAACCAAATCTGAATATGAATCACTCAAGAGCTTCAGATTCATAACCATAGGTGTGGCCATGTGTTAGAATAATGTTGATGTGCTTGTTTAACCATAGACAATGCTACACCATTGTCACCCAACCATAGGCATAAAGCCACCCTTGAGCACCTTAACCTTTGACAGAATGAATGATTCCAGGAATCCATACCATAATCAACAGATAACCAAGAGAGTGCACCTTAACCAAGGGTAGTGCACAAGAGAAAGTACCAGAAAGACTGAAAAAGAGAAAATTGTACAACTGGAGCTGCTGCTTCTCCTCCTCCAAACTTGTGCATTGTTTCTGGGTGATTGAGAGTGTGTGCATGAGTGAACAAATGAGCCAAGATGTCCTTTATTTATACTAATCTGGTCAGGTGAACAAGTGTCTCTTCAAGTAGGGCCGACCTATCATTTTCTACATATAATACTTTAATATTACTTATTCTGCTGAGCTGACTTGTCTTCCAGGGTTTTCACACATTTGTTTAGGGTTTCTCTTGCTTCCAGAATATTCTATTCTAGTCAAAGGTTACATATGGAGGTTAATACCTCCCGCAACTACCATGATATCAACACTCCCTCTTAGCTAGGGAGGTATTTAACCATGATGTTCCCTTCTGGTCTTCATAGCCTTGCTCGCTATGCCATGATCCTCTCGTCATGGTTACACAGACCATGCTATTGGTAGCATCATTACGTCAGACATGGATACACCCATGTGGACTTGTCAATCTCGTCTAGGGGGCACAACCCCCTAGAGAACACTAGAGCTACACATTGTAGTGTGCGTCACCATCATCGTCATGGGATACACCCACATGACATGCTCACCCATGGCTACACCCATGTCGTGAGTATCATCATTGCTATCCACTTCATCTGGTATCAAAACATATCATCACAATATACATGAGCCTCATTTAGCTATATTGATGATCCATCTCCACCACCATGTGTCTAGCGCCTCGGGTCATTCTTGTCCCATGACAAGAATCGTGACCTCATTGGAGCCACATTCACCTCATAGTTGATCCTCTCATAGGATTACTTCGTGAATGCATTTAGCTTGATGCTATCAGACACGTGTATCTAGCACCTTGGGTCATTCTTGTCCCATGACAAAAATTATGACCACAACGGGGCCACAAACACCTCATGGTGATCCTCTCATAGGATCACTCCGTGAATGCATTCAATTCGATGTTATCGGACACGTGGAATTGCGCCTTAAGCACCTCGAGTCTTCAGACTGTCAAAGACTACGTCGGGGCACATCTACTCCGGATGTAGATGTTCCCTATCTCCCTTGGTCTGCAGCCCAGTTCCTGTGGAGATAGAGTCGGCCCGATGCAATTCACACATAGGAGATCTAGCAGCAAATCGAATCTTCAATCCGTCGAAGATTACATTTGGGCCTATTCCCACATGATCAAGTCCGTATGATCAATCTTGGAATATCCACACGATGTTGCAATCATCAACACTCCCCTAGGGAAACATTTGCATTCCTGCCAAGCTTGTCCCAGACAAAGGCTTAGCACAAATGTCATCTATCTGCTCATTTGTGGATAAATGATGGAGCCTCACTGCTCCTTCCTGCACCATGTCTCTGATGAAGTTCTGCAAGATCCTTCGAAAATCCACCCTGCTTCATATCTTGCGTCACTGGATATGATATATGACTGAGTTCTACAGATATCTGCTTCCCTGCTTGTTTGGAAATCATGCTCGATCCCAAGCCGAAGTAGCACTTCCAATCCAAAAAAACTGTATATCCTGGTAGCTATACTTCATCATCGGAGATCAATCATATCTATTTGTACAACATAGGTACTTGCATGATGTTTTGTAACCCAATAATATGGTCATGGCTCAACCATATACTGGCACAAGGTGCTCTCTGCAAAGCAAATGCCTATCCTTTCACACAACTTCCTCAGATGTGTCTTTATAGGTGTGGTCATGGACTTCCTGGCCATCATGCTAAACCTATTCAGTCTCCTCATTGAAGATCTCATCTGGTGCCAGCCATGCTTCCAATCCGGTCAAGATCCTTCATCTCAAAATCTGAAATCAACTCCTTCTATCTGAGAGAATCCTCGGACCATGCTTTAATCTACTGCATGCCCCTTTGCATTCTGCAAAGTGTCACGAAACTATGTTGGCTTCTTCTTGATCACTTAATCCCTCTAAGTCTAACTCCCTCTCAGATTTATCTCTTATGACCTGCCCAGAACAAGAAATAAGAACAACAAAATCTCCATGGTATCTTGTATAGAAGATATCCTACTTGGAGTCTAGTTCAATAACCAAGAACATCTCCTAAAGGAGATAAATTACATCTCGTAAGCAATAAGCATTTACATAAGAATAAGAATATCTCCTAGAGAGGAGATCAACAAGTGTATCTCTAGTATTAAGGGGTTAGTATAATGATCATAACTTCAATAGATCAAGATGCAACATAAGATCATAATAATTCCATAACAGCTAGAGACATCAATTTTAAATAATCAAATCTGGAGTCTTCACTGCTTGTTCCTCTGAATGTACTGAATCCAAGATCATTGCTGGACAAGGTCTCTTGTACATTCCCTGCAAAACAAACTCATGCTTTTGCTGGATGATATAACATGAAAAGCATATACAAGTGCATACCTTTGAAATTTGCAGCATCGTTCAGCTTGTCTTCTAATCTGAAACTAGACACCATCTTGACAAGAAGAGTTAGAAACTGAATCAAAAGGGTTCAATGATTAGAACAAGCTAGAAACTTCGAAATTTCAACTTTGACCACAAAATCAATTTTGACCAAAAGTCAACCTTTGACTTTGACCATTCAAACTTTGAATTCGACCCAAAAACTCAAACTTGATGTTTTTGCTAGTTGAGGGAATGAGAGGGTGCGCTAGGCTAGGGCACACTAGAATACCCAAAAATTAGGCCCAATGTTTCACTGAAAGTGCCTAAGAAATTAGGTTTAGGGTTTGATGCAGCTACAAAATCAGAAACCCTAGTTGCAGCTGCAACTAGTGCCACAACGAGATTAACAAAGAATTTCCGCGCTACCTTCTAGTGGTTAGAATGTCCTGAAGGTGGTGTGGGCCCATAACCTGTTAGAATAATGTTGATGTGCTTGTTTAACCATAGACAATGTTACACCATTGTCACCCAACCATAGGCATAAAGCCACCCTCGAGCACCCTAACCTTTGACAGAATGAATGATTTCAGGAAGCCATACCATAACCAACAAATAACCAAGAGAGAGCACCTTATCCAAGGGTAGCGCAAAAGAGAAACTACTAGAAATACTGAAAAAAGAGAAAACTGTACCACTGCAGTTGTTGCTGCTCCTCCAAACTTGCGCATTGTTTCTAGGTGACTGAGTGTGTGAGTGAGTGAACAAATGAGCTAAGACGCCCTCTATTTATACTAATTTGTCCAGGTGAACATGTGTCTCTTCAAGCAAGGTCGACCTGTCCTTTTCTGCATATAATACTTTAATATTACTTATTCTACTGTGTCGGCTTGTCTTCCAGGGTTTTCACACACATGTTTAGGGTTTCTCTTGCTTCCAGAATATTTTATTCTAGTCAAAGGTTACATATGGAGGTTAATACCTCCTGTAGCTACCATAATATCAACACCATGGACTTGCAGTCCATCATCTCAAATCTTTGCAGGATCTCAACTGTATATTTTCCTTGGCTAAGAAAAATCTCATCTGGCCTTTGCCACACCTATAATCCCAAGAAATAGTGCATCAAACCTAGATACTTCATTTCTAACTCTGAAGTGAGCTCCCTCTTGCACCTGTTGCCGTCCTTATACACACTTGCAGACGTGAGCTAAGTCCTGCTCACTTAGTGTGTCCTCGGAGGCACAATGCCTAGGTTCAATGTCCACGCTATCACTTTGACTTGAACCTCTCCCATCTAGGCTAAATCCTAGGGAAGCCAAGGGGGGTAGACCCTAGTTACTAGATGAGATTAACGTTTGTGTTCTAGGAGTTGGTTTTAATTGGTTAAATGGTCAGGGGGAATCTAACCTATGATGTTAAGCAACAAATGCAAGATGCAATTATCTAAGTATGAAAGTCAGACCTTTTCCTAGGGCAATTAAGACTAGTGCCTAAGATTGGGCAATGGGTCAACTAAGTTAAGGGGATGTTTGTTACAAAATAATTACAAGTTTATGAAATTACAACAATATCAAATACAGACTAGATAAAAAAGAATATCTAAGATATACACAGCTAAACTAGATACAAGATATACAATATACTAACGTGTGCTTGAATGTGCAGGAAAAGAAGATATTCAAAGATGAAAATATGATCAACACATCAAGTCAAGCATGCTCACAACAGATAGAATTTTGTTGAACTTCTTTTCAATGGCCAAAAGACGCAAAGCACTCAAAACCCAATCAAGAGAATGCCTCCAGGTGGATGCGCACTTCTTGAAGGATCACACCACAAATACAGGAACAAAATATAAACGAAAGCTTGAAAATGAAGTATGTTCTAGATGACAAAGATGTAACGACTTAGATATTTAATCTACAACACACAAAAGATAACTTGCATGTAGATAGAAAGACAATGAGATCAGTCGCTTGCAGTTATGAAAATATATTGCAGATGTTGTAGATCGAAGATTAATTTAAGTGATTAAGTGAGATTAATTTTAGCCCTATCTAGGTGTCAACCCAAAAAACTCTCCTCCCCTAGTTACCAAGTGACTGCTGGATGCTCAAGAAGTGAGGCAACGAGGCCTACCCTAGCTTCACAGGTCAGCCCTAAGATCAGAGTACTCCTGGAAAGGGCGCCGTGAGACCGTCCCCGGCCTAGCACCTTTCGTTGCCTTCCTCCGACCTCGTTTTAAATGACGAAGATGGTGAGTTATGGTGTCCTATTAAGTCTAGTTAGTTTATTTTAGACCTATGAGCTAAGTATGTAGTGTGTTGAGTGCTTGTAGCTTGCTCAAATAAAGTTGCAGTACTGAAAATGAGTGTGAACTTTTACACCATGAAATTGCAAGTTCTTAAGTGGTTGAGTTATTGCATGTAAATGTTAAGAACTGAAATTGCTTTGTGAAACTGAGAACTGTGAAAAAGAAGGTTGAAGCCTTTGAACCAAAAGATTGCAAGTTAAATGCTTTAAAGAGATTAATGCATGTGAAACGTAAAGTGACAGAAACAACTTGCGGACTGTAAAGTGGTTAATTAAGCCTTAAAGATATCGATTTGCATGCATGTACATAAGATAAAAGCTTAAGAAATGGGTGTTTGCATGTAAAGTAAATAACAAGATCGAGAAATTAATTAACCGATTAATGCATGCATGTGTGTTAGGTGAGGATTTAAGAAATCAAAGATTTGCATGCAACCGAAAATGAGATTTTAACTAAGCCTCCACGGGCTCTAAGCTAGCATATGTTAGGTTGGATCTACTCTAGATGATTTTACCTTAAGCATGCATGTAGATATCAATGATTAAACTAGCTAGGCTAAGATCTGAAAAACAGAAAGGAAATCTAACTAAAGCATGCAAAGTAAAGACTCAAATGGGAAGGCAAGCCGCTTGGGTACAACTCCTTTGGGCTTGTGTTTATAGTAATTTAGAATAGATAAGAAGAAGAGAAACTTTTACCACAATGAGAGGAGTTGTTTGAGGGTGTGTTGTGTATGAAATTGGGTAGTATGCCCTCTTGTCCTGGTAAGAACTTGCAAAAATCAGCAAGCTATTGCTTGCTGATTTGAGCTGCAACACACTAAAAAACGTTATGAAATTTTTGTTTTTAGGCAGAAATTTCGTACATATAAAAACCAGAAAATTATAATGATTTATTGGACCTATCTAAGCAAGTTAGCTACTAAAATCTGAAATGAAAGAATGAGGAAGAAGGATAGGAAACGCTTGTGAATTTTAAGTGGAGATGAGGGTAAATTCATCCTTGAACTTATCCCAACAACCCCTTAGAGATGATCTGCAAAACTTAAAACAAAAGTGAGATGGAACAACAGATAATAGCTTGCATGCATAGATAACACAACATAGTTTATATTATAAGCATGCACGAAATATATAGATGGACAACTACACTATTGCCTCACCTAGCCTAGTAAACTAATTTATTTGAGCAACTATTGATCAAAACACAAAGATTTAAAAAAATGATATCACCTCACAATAAGTGGCACATCCAGACTAATCTTGAACGCCACAGTTTCCTCCAAAGCCGTTTCTTGTATTATCAAATGGGAAGAGGTTGTAGCAACAATGTTGCTACAAGCTCTTCAAGAGCAAAACTAGTGAAGAAGTATGACAATAATGTGAGAGAGAGAGAGAGGGATGGAGATAATTTGGTATCATAACAATACTGTGAAGAATGGTAAAGAATGAGGGAATGAGAGGTTTCTTTTATAGCCTTGGGAGACCAAGAGACCCCTCTTGGATCTTCAACACTTGTCAAAGATCCAAATGGAAAGACAATTCAAAGGTAAAACGAACCAATGAGATGATAGGCTTTAAGGGTGAGGGAAAATGGAAAGAAGATGAAGTGGATGAGGAGAAAGAAAGGAGGGAGGGAAGAATTTGGCAAGAGGAGGTCCACTCATGCCTTAAGGGAGAAGTTTCATGCTTTGACATGAGATGTTTCCATCTCTGCGTGAGACATTCCCAAAAAGACCAAGGATAAAGCGTGAGCTAAGAAGGGAATGCGTAGGGTATGGGATGGCATGAATGGAGAGGTCCCATGCATCATCCAATGGTAAGTTTCCAACTTATGTGAGACACTTCCAAGCTTACGTGAGGGAAAGCGTGAGTTTAAAGAGGGACGCGTGAGGATGTATGTGAGGGTGTACGTGAGGGGAAAGCGTGTTCTTCGAGTGTGGGAGGAGTGTGGAGTCCACACTCCAAAGAGGACGTGGATGGGTAAAGGAAAAGTGTATAGGTGGGAGAGGGGACCTACGATTCAAATGATGGGTGAGTTTCCAAACTTTAATGGAAAGAGGGACGTACTCCATATGGGTTACGTAAGCTTTTAAGTGGGAGTTAAATTAAAAGGTGGGTAAAAATTAAAGTGGGTTTAAGGGGTAGGTAAAGGTTAGGAAGGGTGTGGGTAGGTTAGGTGGGTTCTATCATCATTAAAATCACACTTACTTCATCTTTGTTGACTAACTATTACAAAAATGGACATTTTCCCATGTCCTGAGTTTGGCAATTAAAATTGTTGTTTTCCAAAAAAACTTCTAAGTGGACAATCAACCTAGCAAAACTTGTCCGATTGAGCTGAAACTTGGTCCATGGGTGTAGGGGGTCCCATTATCTTTCTTTTGAGTACAAATACCCCTATCAAAAATCCCGAGACCTAAGTTTTACATTAATTACCCAGAATTAATTAATTAATTAATTCCCAACTTAAAAAAAAAACTAGCTAGACTTGACGGAATTCCGCGATTTTTTGTGTGTTGTCTTACATGGTCATTTAAAACATTCCTAAACACTAGCTACCTAAGAATGACTTCATTAGAACACCTTTCACTACTTTGGAGGATTTATAGCTAGTGGGAGTGAAAAACTCAAGGGAGATTAACCCGACTGGTTAGGCCACATTAACCTCCCGAGGATAAAAAACACTCAGTGAAAGGAACTCTCCTAATGAAGAAACTCTAAGGCAACTTACCTAACATGATCCATGTAGACCTATTACATTGTAAACTCGCGTAGGGGTGCGGAAATCTCGC
This sequence comes from Picea engelmannii, assembly GCA_009831015.1. Lineage (NCBI taxonomy): Eukaryota > Viridiplantae > Streptophyta > Pinopsida > Pinales > Pinaceae > Picea > Picea engelmannii. Next base: position 214,380 of record ML800985.1, read on the forward strand.
TTACAAATCTGTGTGCTGGAGCAAAAATTGCCTTGTAGAACCAGAAAGTCTTCGACATGTTTGCATCTGTTGATGCATATCTTCATGGTACATGGAGTTGACCCCCTAGTTGAAGAGGCAATTAACAACACCCATCTATGAGCTTCTCATCCCCTGTAAGAAACAGGTCATCCACATATAGTACCAAGATCAATGTGAAACCATCTTCAACCTTGTAGTAAAGGTTGGGATTTGCATCACACTTGGTAAACCCCAAGCTCATTAGATAATTATCTATTCTGGAATACCATGCCTTGGGTGCCTTCTTAAACCCGTACAAAGCTTTCTTCAATTTGAAAACATGAGATTCCTTCCCATGGATTACAAAACCTTGTGGTTGCTCTATGTACACTTCTTCAATTACACCATTCAAGAAAGTAGTCTTGACATCCATCTTGTTGACAAAGTGTCCTCAAACACACAATTTTATTAATAAGGAAAAAGTGATTACAATATGAATTTCATAATCTACTCCTTAACCTCACTTGAAGAAGGAGCTAGTTTATATAGTTTAACTCTAAACTAAAAACTAGGAGAACAACCAATCACATAATCACATGAGTATGACAGGTGTCCTTTACATAGAAGCTAGGTGTTCTTATCCTAACAAACTAGAATAAATTAATTTCTAAAAACATTTATACTAGAAAATACTTAGACTATAGAACTTTAGGATTATGAGGCTAACAATCCCCCCTTTAATCCAGAAGTTCATTTTTACAAAGACCAAGTTCATCTCTGAACTTAGTGAACTTTATTCTACCAAGAGGTTTGGTAAAAATATCTGAAGTTTGATCTTCAGACGAACAAAACTGAGGCTTGATGATGTCTTTGATGATGAGCGATCTGATGAAGTGGTACTTGGTGTCGACATGTTTAGTCTTTGAATGAAATACTGGATTCTTGGCCATGTTTATTGCTTATTGATTGCCGATCAATAAGGTAGTTGGTGATTTCTGAGTTTCACCAAGATCCTGTAAAATTATGCGTATCCATACAATCTCACATGCTGCTTCCCAAGCTAATATGTACTCTGCCTCTTCTGAGGAATTGGCAATTGTTGTCTTCTTTTTACAATTCCAAGATACTGCTGTTGAACCCATATTCATTAAATAACCTGAAGTGGATGTTCTATCATCAATGTCACCTGCAAAATCAACATCTGAATATCCAAAAAGTGTAAAATTTTTGTTCCTTTTGTAAAGAAGACCAAAGTCTTCTGTACCTTGAATGTATCTTAGTACCCTTTTTGCTGAATTCCAATGACTTTCCCTTGGTTCCTGCATAACCCTTGAAAGTATACTGACTGAATATGACAAATCTGGTCGAGTATTTGTCAAATAAATGAGACTTCCAACCAATTGCATGTACATTGTACTGTTTACCAATTCCCCCCTTTCAAATTTTGAATGTTTCAATTTCTGCTCCATGGGGGTAAGAGAAGGTTTACAATCTTCCATGCCAAATTTCCTTAACAATTCAGTGGCATACTTAGTTTGACTAAGGAATATTTGGTTAGGATGTTGAGAAACTTAAACTCCAAGATAATAATGAAGTGCCCCTAAGTCAGTCATTTTGAACCCTGCTTTAAGTTCTTCCTTAACTTGTTTGATGTGAGCTTCATTATTTCTTGTTATGATTAAGTCATTAACATAGAGTACAAGTATCACCATGTGCTTATCTTGTATTCGAAAATACAATGTATCATCTGATTCACTTCGCTGAAAACCCACCTTTCGTAGGTACTCATCCATTTTTGCATACCAAGCTCGAGGAGCTTGTTTCAAACCATATAAAGCCTTCACAAGTTTGCAAACTTTATGTTCTTGTCCTTTTGCTTCAAAACCTTGTGGTTGAGTCATGAAAATATCTTCCTTTAGATCACCATTCAGGAAGGCACTTTTGACATCCATTTGATGTAATTTCCAACCATTATGTGCAGCCAAATTGATAACCATTTTGATAGTGTTCCATTTAGCTGTGGCTGCAAAAGTTTCTTCATAATCAATTCCTTCCTGTTGAGAAAAACCTTTTGCAACAAGTCTTGCTTTGTACTTGTCAATTTTACCATTGGGCTTGTACTTTACTCGATAAACCCATTTACAACCAATGGGCTTAACATCTTATGGACAATCAACTAAGTTCTAAGTCCCATTTGCAAGTACTGAATCATATTCATTAATCATTGCTTCCTGCCATTCTTTATGTTCAACTGCTTCAGCAAAAGAAGTAGGTTCAATGGAAGCATGAGCAACATTAGCTTCTGCTCTTGAAGATTCCCTAGTTCCTGTTTTGTTCATTTCATCTGAATGAACATCTCTGAGAAGTTGTTCGGCCCGCTTTGGCTTCTTATGTTGAGGGGATTGAGGATCTAAATCACCATTATTGTTGAAAAGAGGATTTTCAAAAAATGAGGCTCTTCTTTCATCTGAAATATCTGAGGTTGGAGAAGATTCTTTTGAAGATTCAGTATCAGAAGAATCTTTTGTTGTTTCATTATCAGATGAATCAGAAGAA
>ML800985.1:217541-234372 GCA_009831015.1 Picea engelmannii
GAAGCAACCTTTTCTCTAGTTTCATTTTCAACCATGTGTTGAAAATTTACAAACTTTTCAAAAGCTTCAGACTTTGCCTTTAAAAAGTATACCCATGTCATTCTAGTGTGGTCATCAATGAACAATATAAAGTATCGACATCCTCCAAAAGAAGATTCCATTGGACCACATATATCACTATGAATCAACTCCAAATATTTTGTTGCTCGCCATGAGCTGGTTGGAAAAGCTTCTCGCTTTTGCTTGCCTAAAATACAAGCTTCACACTTGGAATTTTCTTTCTTGAAAGTTGGTAAACCCTTCACCAAATCTTGGGACTTAAGTTTCAAGAGACTTTCAAAGTTTAAGTGACCAAATCGAAAATGCCATAATCTGAATGAAGACATTTCGGAATTCACTGTTCCTGCAACCTCGTCCTTTCTTTGGATGACTTTACCATTCATTCTTAGTAACTTCCCATCTTCATATCCAGTCATTATTGTTTTCAAGTTATCCTTCTCTTACATAATCTTCACCAAACCATCTTGCATGACAATTTGATGTCCAACTTGTCTGATTGTGACTAAGGATAACAATTTTTTCTTAAAAGATGGTACATACCAAACATTTGAAATCCATTTTTCACCAATTCCAGGGAGAAAAACTTTCACTGAACCTTTTCCTTGAGGTATATGAGTTGTATCATCAGCTAAATAAATGGAATTTAGTTGATCTTTATAATTCCAAAAATAGTCTCTGCGATAAGTCATATGCTGAGTAGCCCCTGTGTCCAATATCCAATCATTTTCAAATGAATTTACATGCTGAACTGCTGAAAAAACATATTCATATTCATCATCTTGATAATCTTGATCTTCTGCATATTGCGCTGATTGTTGAGAGTTTGAATTTGATGTCTGCTTGAACTTTGGCAATTGATCATTGCAGGTAAGACAATTTGATGCATAATGGCCCATCTTTAAGCATCTTTTACATCTTACTTGACTGAAATTTCTGCCTCTTCCTGTCTGTGCATTACTATTGTGATTATTACTTTGAAAATTTTGTTGATGAAAATTGTTACGACCTCTACCTTGACCACGACCTCTGCCACGGCCTCGATTAGAAGATTTTGGAAATTTTGAGAATTTGATTTTCCCCTTCCTTTAGAACTTTTAGCTTTAGTGTAAAGAAGATCTTCTCCTGATTGTTTTTGTTTTTCAAAGGTTTTACTATGTTGAGCCAACAATTCACTAAGCGAATCAAAAGTTATAGTGGATAACTTATCAATTATTTGCAAAGTCTCAAGAAAATGCTTATAAGATGGAGGCAAACCATTTATTACAATGGAGACTAGAAAACTATCTTCAAGTTTAGAAAAACTGACTTTGATGATTTCCACATGAATGTTCTTAATCCTTGAAATGTATTCTAATACATCACCATTGTTTGCTAATCTTTGTTTAAGCAATTTCATTTGTAGATCAACTCTCTAAGATGCAACAGGAGTATCAAACAACTTCTTTAATAGATTCCAAGTAGACCATGCATCTTTGGAATTCTCAATATGAACAAACATCTGTTCAGTTACAGAAGAATGTAGCAAAGCAAGTGCTTTTTCATCTTTCAAATTCCATTTGGCTAAAGAAGTAGCGTTGGTGGGCTTAGTTGGAGAAGTATCACCATCACAGATATCACGCCATAATTCATTATAGATCAAAGTGTTATGCATGTGCTGACTCCAAGTTTTGTAATTCTTGGGTCCATCTAACTTATTTGATTCCGTGAATATGTTGATTAATTTAGACATGATGATAGATTGCCTTATTGCAAGAATTGCAAGTTAATGATCACATCACCACACTGAATAATCATCAAAACACTAAAAGAGAGACACAAGGCACCGGAAAGAAAGAGTGCATAGTCCACGCAAAAAGAGTACTTTTAAGGGCTTGGTCTTGACCCTTTAAAAGTCTTGTTGGAAAAGGAGTTTGAGAGAGTATTTGACTGGACTCTTCTCAACTCTTAACTTAAAGGTTACAATCAGGACTTTCAAAATTTGATCATTTTACAAGACTTATAGTCTTATACAAAAAGAAAAATGTGCTCCCCCCTTGAATTTAAGCTTTCAATAAAATGAATAACCCCTTTTGAGATAAATATTATTCATATTTTCACATAGGCCTCTTTATCACTTTCCTTTATACTTTAAAGTATATGGACATATACTATCTCATTTATGCTTTATGCTATTATGCATGTCACTTTAAAAAAGTGATCTTTTGAAACTTGTGAATAAAAGGTATGAAGCTTTAATAAGAAAATCCCGTCTCTTTAATTTGTTGCAAATTCATGCAATCCAGCCATATCAAAACTGCCCACCAAAATCGTGCAGAAGAGGCACTAGATCATAGATCACACCAGAAGAGAGTTCTCAGGAAAATATTCAAATGCATCTGAGTAAAATGAATTCTTGCGCCTTTCCCCAATAAAAAGAATGAAGAAGCCGAACAAGAAAATAAAGAAACCTTGTCTTGCTTGTTTAGAGATGATTAAACCTCAAATCCTGCCCGCCATTCCTCAAAATTTGAAGGATTTTTCTATAGCTGGAGTAGAGTCGAAGGGCGGGGCATACAACAAAAGGTGTGTAGATGGGAAATCAAGAAGTCCTTGCTTCATCTTACAACTAGATTGATAATACCTTGAACCACAATTATTGGCAATCTAACATCATGTTAAATGAATAACACAGAGATCTACTTTCCTAGGCAGCGAGAAAGCACAGGTGCAGATTATAAATCAGTTGATCATGTAGTCAAATGGCTGTGTCTCTCTCTTGGACGAAATCCGCGTTGAGGTAGAGGTCATGCTACTGCTGGTGTTGCGGCTCTATGATCTGTGGAGAGTGCTTGCTTTGTGTCAAATTGAAGGGTGCGATATGGAACACCAAGAAGACAAGACCTTAACTCCATGGAAACATAATCATGCTCTGTCCCTTGTAGACTTATTGAAGGCAGAGAAAAGAGATGGAGCTTTTGTTGTTGATGCCTCTGGACACGGAAAACTGGACATTGATGCAATTTGTGGCAAGAAGTCGTTGAATGGAGGGTACTCTCCTGACATATGCACCAGAATGGAGGGTACGCATTTGTTGAATTCACTGGACTCTACCCTGAAATTCAAGGCCAACTACACGCAGGAAGTCGTTGAATGGAGTACGCTAAGTTGGAAGTTCTCCCTGTCTAGCATCTTGGCCACCTCCAAGTCTTTGCACCCAACCTTGGATTTGCACCAGATACGCCAACTAATGATAACATATCTCTGATTCCAGATCTATGAATCCAGATATATGATACTAGATCTATTGATCTATGATGGCTAGAGCTAGATTTAAAAAAAATTGACAAAACTAGATTGCCATATTTTTACATATTTGCAACAATTTACATAGATCTTGAAGCATTGAAGCATGGAGATTGAGATTTATCAAAAGATATATCTCTTTAACAAGAAATTGCCAAATTTACATAGATCTGAAACAATTTTTACAAAAAAAGGGCCCTCTACTTGGATTACAACTGGTCTACTTGATAAACAAAGTAGATCTGATCAGAAAATAATCTCGAACGAGAACAAAGAAATAATAGATCTGATACAAAAACTTTTAACTGTTGAAAATGATGATTTATCTTATCAAAATTTTCAAAAAACAAGTGTTGTAATCAGAATAACATTTTCCTTATTGAATTAATAACAAAAATACCTTAGTACTATTGTCCTTGAATTTGAAGAGATCCTGGATGATGTTTTGGAGACTTCCTTGCTTCCTCAATCCATCACCAATCCTTCCATCACCATTTCACCATGGATCTGATACCATGTTGACAAAGTGTCCTCAGACACGTAATTTTATTAACAAGGAAAAAGTGATTACAATCCGAAATTCATAATCTAATCCTTAACCTCACTTGAAGAAGGAGCTAGTATATATAGCTTAACTCTAAACTAAAAACTAGGAGAACAACCAATCACATAATCACACAAGTATGATAGGTGTCCTTTACATAGAAGCTAGGTATCCTTATCTTAACAAACTAGAATAAATTAATTTCTAAAAACATTTATACTATAAAATACTTAGACTATAGAACTTTAGGATTATGAGGCTAACACATCTGGTGTAATTTCCATCCCATAACAGAAGCAATAGCAATAATAGATCTGATGGAAGTGCACTTTGCTATTGGAGCAAATGTCTCATCATAATATTTTCCATCTTTCTAGGAGAATCCTCTAGCCACAAATCTCACTTTGTACTTCTCTATGTTTCCATCTGAAACATGCTTTATCTTGTAGATCCACTTGGAAGTCACTACTGACTTCCTTTCTGGTCTCGGAACCACTTCCCACACATCATTCTTCATGATGGATTGATACTCTTCCATCATGACATCCTTCCACACTTGCTACTTAGTATCTTCTTCATAAGTGGAAGGTTCTGAATCAATGCTTTTACTCATCAACGCCACATAGCTAGAAAACTTGTGTGGTCTCTTGCTCTCTCTGAAAGAGCCTTTGGGAGCTGCATGTTCTTCAACTTCCTGCAAAGTGTTTCAGAGCCATGTTGATCTCTTCCTGGTAATTGTAACTTCTCTAGGTGGATCTACAGGTATCTCTAGCTCTACTGTCTCATTCTGATCTTCTGGAATGTGTTCTTCTGGAGTAGATTCAATCATTACTACATCCCATGGAGCCTCCTGCTTCTCTCTGTCCTCATCTATGTGAGACTCCCTAGATTTCCTGGAGGCTGCTTCTTCATCAAATGTAACATCTCTGCTAATATCAATTTGTCTCTATCCGGGGATGTATATTCTATAAGCCTTCGAAGTCTCACTATATCCAACGAAGGTGCCCTTCTTTCCTGAAGGCTCTAGCTTCATTCTCTTTTCCTTGGGAACATGTATGTACACTGGACAACCAAATATTCTCAAGTGGATGAATTTTGGTTTCTTTCCGGTGAATACTTCTTCCGATGTCTTATTACCCAATATCTTACGAGGGCTTATATTTTGGACATATACGGTTGTACTAGATGCTTCTACCCATAGATGTATGGGTAAATTATGTTCATGGATCATCGCTTTAGTTGCTTCTACAATCGATCTGTTCTTTCTCTCTGCAACCCCATTTTGTTGGGGATTGTAGGGAGTTGTTGTTGTCAACTCCCTCTTAATCCTAACTTCTCTGCAAAAGTATTTGAACTCATTTGAGGTTATTCACCTCCATTATCTGACCTCAAGATTTTAATCTTTCTTCGAGATATATTTTCTACTAAATCCTTGAATTCTTGAAACTTGTTAAAAACTTCATCTTTCGCTTTCAAGAAATAGATCCATGTCTTACGTGAGTATTCATCAATAAAAATGACAGTACAAAAGTTACCTAGATATGGACCCTTCATCTGTTTGCATACATCTGAATGTATGACATCCAAGATCCCTTTGGATTTGTTGTCACTTCTTGAAAATATTCCCTTGGCATTCTTGCCAAGTGCGCATCATTTGCATACTCCTTGATGCTCTACCTACATATCTGGTAGACCTGTAACCATCTTGCTTAGAACTGGTATGGATTTGTAATTTAGGTGAGCAAGTCTTCGGTGCCATAGCTCACTAGAGTTAACACTGTTGTGTATAAGGGCGTGTTCTGGGTGTCCCTTTAATTTATACAATCCTCCCTATCGGACACCAATCTAGTAGTTGAATCTATACTTGAACTCTTGGGCCATAAGACTTGTCCATCCACAAAAGTTACACTGAAGCCTTTATCTTCTAAGGCAGAAATAGAAAGAAGATTCTTTATTAAGCCTTCTACAAAAAAAGCATCTTTTATTGAGAGAGAATTACCTGAATGAAGCTGGTAGGAGTCTTCTACTACTCCTCTAACTGCATGCCTGGAATCATCCCCAAGTTCTACCTGAAGGGATGAATTCTCCTTTATCAATTTTGTAAGAGAAATTCTGAACCCGGTCATGTGCTTGGAAGCACCAGTGTCTACTAGAAAAATATCACTTCCTTGAGTGATATTTTCTACTACATGTGCATGATGTTTTCTCTTTCCTTTCCCTTGAGGACATTGATAAGCAAAATGTCCCAACTTCTTACAAGTGAAACATCTAATTTTAGATACATCCTTCTTGTGGTCTAGAATTGATCTTCTAGTTTTCTTTGAACTGGTATTTCTCCTTTATTTCCTTTTCTTCACATGAGCAACATGATCTTGGTTCTCTTCATCATTAGTTTTATGAAACTTGGATATCAATCTTGATTCTTCCTGGGTACAATCTGTCCATAGCTTGTCAAATTTGGGTAATTTACTTCTTGCACAAATTCCCTGAACAAATGCATCCCAAGAAGGAAAGCCATTAAGAGTTGTAGCCACAAGCTCTGCATCATTCACTGAATCTCCAATAACTGCTAGTTGGTCCTTGATCTGTGAAGTTCTCATAAAGTAGGTGGAAATTGTATCTGACTTGTTTATCATCACGTTTCTAAGTTTATGCCTTAGGGTTAGCTTTCTGCTTGGGTTCTTTCTTTCATATAATCTTGATAAGGCATCAAACATCTCCTTTGGTGTCTTCAATTATAATACATTGATAATCAAGTGGTCCTTGATTGAATCTGTCAATATCCTCTTGGCCTTGATCTCATTCTTCTTGTACTTCGCCTTGGCGTCTTCTTCTTTGGTTCTGGGAGAAATTGCTTGACATGATCCAAGAGCTCATTCTCTTCTAGAATGAGTAGTATCCTATGCTTCCACGATCTGAAGTTGTCTGCTCCATCCAACCTATCCTCAGCTCTCATACTGGTAATCATTTTTGCTGGTAGAAACCCTAGGCCTGAAAATTCTCAAAATTTCATCCTCCTTGAAAAGTCAATGCTAGGATTTCAATATGTGCACTAGGGTTAGGCGAGTTTCTTTGAAGTGAGTTAGTACCAACGACTTTGGAAAGAGTGCTCAATGAGCTTGACAAAAGAAAACTGTGCAGCGGAAAGGTGCTGTAGCAAATCCAAAGTGTGATATTCCTTCTAGTGGTTAAATTGTTTTGAAGGTAACCAACTCCGATACCATGTTAGATTTTCTTAAATTTTCAGAGCAATAGATTTACCAGAACATTTAGATCTTTATTTAGCATCCATATACCGAAAATGTAAGCAACATAAAATAGACACAAATATTTATCCTGGGAAAACCCTAAACCCAAGGAAAAACCCAACCAACATTTCTGAGATAGATTATTTCTGATAATACAATCCAACCATGAACAAACTCTTCTTCATAAGAGAAAAAATGATAATGAAGAAACCCTGATACAATAACTTATCTCTTTGTTTTTGTCAAACCCTAGTAGGGGTAGACAATTGTAGCTACAACACCATACCAATCTAGTGCACCTCTAGATATAGCGCACAAGAGATACCAAGAAACCCCAGTTGTTGTAGTAGTTGTGTCTTCTCCTTGCCTTAGACCTTCTTCTTGTGTGAGATAGCTGTGTGAGTGAGAGTACAAATGCGCAAGGCATCACTTTATTTATAGTCGAGTGAGAGTACAAATGCGCAAGGCATCACTTTATTTATAGTCTTCAAGTCACTTTAGTTGGGGCTGACTTCTCTTCTTGGAATTCTATTTTCACTTTATCTTTTCCTGTGGGCTGACTTCTCTTCCTGGAAATTCTATTTCCACTTTTTTATTTTCCTGTGGGCCGACTTCTCTTTTGGGGTGTTCTTCAACTGTTCAATGGTCTTTCTTTGACTTTTAAAGAATCTTCTTCTTCTCTAAGAAATTTTGTCTAGGAGGGAATACATCATGTTGCTACCAAAACATCAGTGCTTTTCACCAATGTGTCCCCCTTGTCTCCCAACTAATCCTAAATTTTAATTTTTGAATATTCTCGTATCTCTTAAATCCTCTATATATCCTCTCTTGATTTTGTATTGGATTCTCTTGGGCAATAGGCCCTATTGTTCCTTCTCTTTCAGAGACCTCCATCTCTCCTCAATCCCCACCTTCCTAGGGTGTGACAAATTTCTTGCGACTCTTTTGCATACATAGTTCTCATGGATACTCCCACCTAAATTGTGGGAGTCTCTTTCCCTTTGTTGTGATCTCATGAAGCCTCTTTCCTCTTTGGTTTCCCGATGTCTTGCCTTAATTCCTTGTTATTGCAATGGTGCACCCTTTGTACATGAATGTTCTATAGAAGGTTTAGTATCCTCCCATCATTGTTAATAGCCTATAATCTTGTACAAATCTTCTTTCGTGTGCTCCCTCCATCAACACATTCTTTGCTCTTTGTTTTCCCCTTATAGTTCACCCTTTCTTAAAATAGATTGTTCAACTTTCATAAACTGCGCAACAAACCCCAACCTAACTGCTCATAGCCCCATAAATTTTGTATGGTGTATGTCTAGGTCCTTTTTGCAACCATAGTTGATGCTTTTCAATAACTCTTAACTTGTTCTTCCTTACAACTACAACAACCTTACTAGTATCTCCCTCTTGATAATCCTTTGCTTTGAACCTGGCTGTCTCTTGTATAACTCTAGTATATTGTTTTGAGGGAGGAGGGTGGGATTCAACTGTGAAGAATTCTTGTTGGGTCGGTCTGATCAGTATCTCATCATCTCCTTTCTTTAATAGCTTGACAGTCCCAACTTCTTTGTCCTTGTATTTGTCTAGGAGTTGTTGATATTCTTACTTTTTTGGCCATTGTATTTTATCCAAATCTTCTTTTGAAGCGAAAGGCAAATCCTCTGGAGAAAATACAGGAAATTTTTCCTTGATTGCCTCATGTGTTTCGCTAGTTTCAACATCATTGTGAACTTCTTGCACATGGACCTTGGCCATTGGCACATTTGGGAGGCGCTCTATTGTCCCATCGTTCATAGGCACATTGATGTAAGTTAGATCCATTTCTAAGGTACCTCCCAACATTGCAACAAACTTCCTGGACAAAAGCATTCCCCATACATCAGGGACATCCATGACCACAATATCCATGTGGATCACTCTCTCAGGATATTTACCAAGGCGTACTTCAACATTTTCAACTACCTTGTGAGTGGGTATGGCCGTGGATTCAAAACCACACACATTCCTATAAGGTCGTGTGGCCTTTAGGCCCCATGACCTTCAAAGACATCATATTAGCACCTGCTCTTGAATCAAGCATACAATTGTTAATACATTTGTTATTTTTTTTTTGAACCATGGGGAAATCGGTAACACGTCGGGATTACCTAGGCCAGGCCTAGGTTCAAATCCGCCAGCTGCCACTATAAACCCAAGAGTATATCCAACAGCCCGCAAGCTAGATATACCAATAACTTGTGACTCAGCAAGAGCTGAGACGTCCCGGTGGGGGCCGCCTACCCTTTGAGCCTTATCACAACGGGCCTAAGTCTCGATGGGGTTTGATCCCTGGTGGGTTGGGTGAAAATCATCGTCCCCCACCAATAGGCCCCAAGTCCTTGACTTAAATATACATTTGTTATTAACCAATAATGTCATGAAGAAAGGTGGGTGTCCATCGTACTGAACCCTAAAATGGTTTGCTTGTAACATGATAGGAGGGTCCATTGGCTCATCTGATATTTTGAACAAAAATTTTGAATCTTTTTTTTTTACAGATGGAACCTTGATGACTTCCCTTAGTGGGATGGTTACGTGCATTTTTGCCAATGCACCTTCAAAGTCAAAATTTAAATCAACCTTGTCAGTTTTGGGAGGATTTTTAGGAAGAAGTATGTTCATAGGTGGAGGTCTTGGTTGTGAAGTCACAGGTCCAGTAGAGAGAGGTTGGTTCATTCGTTTTTTCCTAGTATACACTTGGAATTCTTGTTTCTTTAACTTTTCTCTCGACTCTTGATCAAGATTATTTATCACCTCCATCCTAGCCTTCCTGGCTGCCTCTTTTATGCCTTCTTGATGTTCTTAAAGTGTGACATTAAGGCAATATTGGGGACCTTCAATGGTATGATTGATAATGTTCAGTTGGTCATGTTCACCATTGTTTAGGGGACATTCATGCTCCCAATGTGAGTCTCTACACTGTAAGCACCAAGGGTTTTCATCTAGCATGTTTGTGGGGGCTAAAGTATTAGGAACTTCTTGATCATTTTTCGCTCTAAAAACTTGAGTTCCTTTATGGAATTGCCCTCTGTAAGGAGCCCTAGGAGCTTGTTGTTGAGCTCTTTCCAGGTTGAAAATCCTATTCATCATTAATTCTTGGGTTTTTACCATGCCATCTACCATCAACTGTAGCTTTGCCAAGTTAGCGCCAATATCTGAGGTAGGGTCAGCGTTATGGACTATCTTAGGTTTAGCATCTATTTTGACTCTTGGGGCAGAGAAAGGTTCAACTCTGGATGATGATAGATTGTCTTCAATCCTTGTAGCCACCTCTTGGGCCTCTTGGATTGTTTTAGGGGCTTTATCTCTGAGGAGAAAGCTCATCAGTCTTGTAAAGGCTTTGGTGTAAAGAAAGAGAAGGAAATTATCTGAAGGATGAAGGCTCATTGGGATCTTTTGCACTAAGCTTTCAAATTTATCATGAAATTCCTTAACAGTTTCATTCTCCTGTTTTGTGATGTTATTTAGCCTTATTAACAACATGTTGGGGTCTTCCTTGACACTCCATTGTTTGAGGAATACTTCCTCTAACTTATCCATGGTTTTAATACTAGCATTAGGGAGACCATCGTACCATCGTCTAGTGCCATCATGGAGGGTAGTAGAGAACAATTCCATAACTAAATCTTCAGCATCACCACTAATGGGATGAAGCTAAAAGAAGGCCTAGAAGTTGCTCATATGATCCTCAACACTGACTACATCATTACTAGTGAATTTAGGTAACCATTTCTCATACCGAGGGGGCATTTGCCTAGGGTTTCCTGGTATGTTTGTCATGTCTAACGGTTTGAAAAGCTTGGATGACCATTGTTTCTGGTTATTAGCTTGGTTTGGATTAATAGTCTGAGTTCCTGTGCTAGACATTGTGTTTAAAGGAAGATTGCCTCCAAACAATGATTTCACTATAGGAGAGTTTTGGGGAGGTTTTCTTCTAAAGGACTTGGGAGGATTGGTATACCTCCATGAGCTTTGTGGAGTCGTCGGATAATTTTCTTGAAACTATCAAAGGGATGAGGGTATCACCCTCAGTGGAGTCTCCAGGTAAGCTTTGTAAGATAAAGGCTCTTGGAGAAAAGGCTTATTGAAAAAAATGTTGTCTTGAGGAAAACTGACTCAGTGTCCTCGACAACGGTGCCAAAATGTTATCGCACAATTTGGACTTGCCCAAAAGCCCAAGGTAAGTGGCTATAGAATTGGCGTAATTGGGAATAATCTATCACTGTCACCTTAATAGGAGATCCCTTTCTATTTAGGAGTATGCCAAGACTACCCTAAGGGAGACGTCCCCGGTGACCTGGGGGGGTTGAGAAGGCTAAGGCAAGTAATCACAAGGAAATACTTCCCCTCTCACAGATCACTCAAATCAAGGTTTCTTTATGTCTTGTAAAGATGAAGCAAATAGATAATATTGTGTACCTACCCAGAACAAGACAACAAGGCAATAAGGGGCACTTTCCAAGTACCAAATGATTGTTAGTGCTTTATAAGACAATAAACCTTCGAAAAGTAAGCTAGCTGATATGAATGTGTAGCGATGCAACAGTTTATAACAACAATTAATATTTTATAACAGCCACAAGAATTATGCCTTGAAATTTCTTGAAAAAGACAAGAAAAAATAACTTTGACTAGGAAAATTGATAATAAATTGTCACAAGCAAAGTTGACAATGTTTAGCTAGCTTTTAATGTCACTTTTGTTGATATGTTTTACAGGCAGTGTATGCTTGTCATTGATGGCAAGTAAAACAACAATGATGGCTTGAGTACAGACAGAATGTGCCAGGCGGACACCAGAAGTATTTTGGGAAGACGCAACAGAGCAAGCTTGAGAAGCTCAGAAGAGCTAGTGCAGAGGTGCACGCAGAGTGCATGCTTGTCATTTTGGCAAGATCAGACAGGAAGGAGAAGTGACAGTGATCGTTGGATCACTTTTAGAAGTCCCGAGGGTCGTCGATCGTGGATCGAGGAGCACGCAGATGAAGGAAGATCTCAGGCGTTAGATTTGAGCGCAGGGTCTGACCATCGTTGGATCCAGGAGAACCTGCATGTTCTTTAAAAGTGCAAGGAGAGGCGGGCTTATAAAGTCCCGAAAGAAGGGGGACCGTCCATCTCCAAGTAGGACACGTGGAGAAAGATCGACATTTCGTTGATTGGAAGGTCAAAGGCACGAGGTGCTCTATCCTTCCAATTTGCGAAACGCGAAATGACGAAAAGATATGGGCCGTCAGATCGAGGAGGTGAATGTGGTAGATCACGTCAGCAAGGACATGTGGCAGCTTACATCCACAAGGACACGTGGCACAATCATACAAGGACAAGTGTCAAGTTGATTTGGCATTTCAGGCCACTGGAAATCTCAAATTTGAGTGACACATGACAGCCACTCGGCTCATGACACATCATCGAGTGACGTCACTCCGGGAGTTTAGTTTCGGGAGTTTTAGCATCATCTCTCCCCCAAAATCCCGAAGGCTGAAATTCTGGGGCAGAGGATAGCCGTCCGATCACCACGGATCGTGGACCATTGATCCGAAGAGCGAAGCACTCAAATGGTTAGCGAGTGGTCATATCATGTGGTCACATTGTCGAGAGTTGGGGAGCAGAGCTAGTGCATCCAAGCTCTGTTTTGGAGTTTCAGTGATCGTGATTTGGAGGGTCGAGACCTTTCATCACAGGAATGCTGAAATGCGAAATTATGAAACGCCTTTTGGTGTAGGCTATGGTCATCGCTGGTGGTCATGAGAGGGGAAGGAGCTAGCGTAGCTAGTCTCCATTTCGGGCATCGGGAGTTGAAGAGTCAGAGTGACTCACATAAAAATCCTCGAAACGCGAATTGCGAAATGCGTCTTCAGAGATGGCCCCTAGTCATAAATTATGGTCACATCGACGAAGGCTTAAGGAAGGAGCTAACACGAAGCTAAGCCCCATTTCGGAGATCGCGACTTGGAGAGTTGAGATGCCTCACAACAGGAATTTGCGATACGCGAAATACCTTTTGAATAAGCCCTTGGTCATAGGTTGAGGTCACATATGAAAGGAAAGGTGAAAGGTGCCAAAGGCACAAGGCTCCAGAGTTTCGCAAGGTAATTGCTAGAAACCACTGATGGTTTCTGCCAGAGGACTCGAAGAGACTTCAGGGTGATAGCCAGAGAAGGCGAAGGGACTCGAGGAACTGCCAATGGAGTGTAGACTCGTCATAGAGACGACTGACAGATGGAAATTGGTCGAAGACTGTTATAGTCAATAAAGCCAAAGAATATGAGGAGAAGGTAGTGAGGATGAAGAGAGTGAAGAGAGGCAGTGGTCGAGTGGATGCGACATGCAGAAGGTGTAAAGAGCATATAAAAATGGAGAACAAAGAGATTTGTGCTGCGATTTTTGAGAAGATCTTATGCAGGTAGAAGCATGGAGTCTAGAGGAGAAACTGTGCAGCAAAAGAAAAGCACAGAGATGCAAGCTCAACAGACACTGATACAGGAGAGCAGAGCAGCACAACAGAACAATGATAAGCCTGGTAAGCCAATGACAACTATTGAATCACTGTAATACATAAACATAGAGCAAAGTTTTATATTTCAGGGTGGTTGGGAGGTGCTAGGGAGGACTGTTGTCCTCATAGGTTCAAGTGAGTGCTTAAACATAGGGAGTTGTAGCTTCCATTTGGTTGCAGCTAGAGAAATCAGGGTGGCAGGGTGGTGATAGGGAGAACACTGGTTCTCTAATTGTACAGGTTGGTGCCTGTGTGACAGGAAGTTGGTGCTGGAATAGTGAGGGAGTTGGTGCTTCCTTCTAGTAGGTGCTAGAGAAATCAGAGAGTTGGTGCTCTCAGCAAGTAGTATCTTGCAAAAAAGAGGTTGTAGCCTCACTATGAGTTGGTGCTCATAAGATTGATAATGTACAGAAAATAACTATCATATAAAGAAGAAGAGGTTTTCACCCTTTATGGGTTTCCTTAGGAACATCTGTCTCTGTACTATGCATGTGTGTGATTGATGTTGAATACTCTACTGCATGTTTATTGTGATCGTCATTGAAGAGCTCTGTAATGAATTTAAAAATGGATATGATTGTTTAAGCATAGTAACAACTGATTCACCCCNTCCCCCCCCCCCCCCCGCCCCCTCCTCTCAGTTGTTCAACAACTTTGGCAGAGAATTTGCTGCAGTTAGATGGCTGTAGCAATCTTTCGCAACAACAACAAATTCTAATGGTCAAAAGTGAAATAAAATACCATACAAGGTTAACACTTACTTAGCAGATTGACTAGCAATTATCACAATTGAGTTTTGAATTAGGTAAGTGCATGTTATGTAGGGAAATGTATCCAATCAATGTATGTTTGTATGGCAGCAAGTTAGCTTGGGAGTTAGTCTAGTTTAGGGTTAGCAAATGTTAGTAAAAACTTCAAGGATAAAAGTGTGAGTGTCTGTTTTATCAATCAACACTTGCAAGTGGTAGATTATTGCATTTCTAGGGTAAATGGAGTCACTAATGGCAGCAGAAAATCTTAGAGGATAAATAGCAATGACAATGATATGTTAAAAGGGATGGAGAGGATAAGAAAGGTGTTGGTATCCCAAGGCCTCAAAAATCCATCTCCAAGAGATAATTGCTAGAAAGTAACAAAGGTTAGGCCCTAGCGATTTCTCCTTTCCTTGAACAAATTGTAATAAAATATGCAATTGCCCACATAGAAGTAGGGTTACTAGAGTGCTACAATGGTAGGGCTCTAGTATCTACTTCAAGATAGGTGCCTTTCAAGAAATTTTAACACATGGAAGACTATAGAGAAAAAGATAGTAACATATGTCTTTCTCCTTGGGTTTCAAGCAAGCAATTTCATAATCTTAGACATGAAACAAGCAAAATTAACCATAAGCATTCATTTACAATAAAGAAATGCAGATTTTCCACTTATTTCACCAAGAATAATCAAGCAAAAACCCTGGTTGAAGATTCTCCACATGAAAAATTGCCAAAGTACACCAAGAAATGCCTCCTCCAAGAAGTGCGCACCACTAAATTTCAGCCAATAAACCTTAAAGAAGGTCGAATTTCAGACCACCACTTGTGTGATCAATGAATGAAAAAAAAATATGAGAGTTTTATCTCTTATTTATACAATATAAATGACCTTTAATTATCGTTTAGGTCATAAAAGGTCGACATGGCCAATTTACATCAAAAATCCAGTTTTTACATAAGATCAACAATTAAAACCCTAATTTCACTTTAGGGATGACGTCATGACCTTCTACGGTGGCGTTAGACCTGCAACATGGAATGCTAGGCCTCAAATGCAAAATGCTAGGCCTTCAGAGGCCTCAAATACTGTCACACGTGCTAACTAGCACCAAACCATCCTCATAAATGCCAAACCCTAATTGGATGACGTCAAGGGTCATCATGATGACGTCAAGGGCCTTTAAGGGCCAATGTCATGGTGGAAGGGCAAGACCCACCTGGGTCTAGGCTTGCCAGAGTGTCTCGGGGGAAACGTCCTTCCTCCTTCTTGGTGCCATCCTCTGGTGTCTCTCTGCCCTTGGTTGGGGTCACAACATCCATCTGTTGGGCTTTCAGCCCCATGGAGGTCTGAGCTAATCATCTCCCCATATGTACCTGTCCACCGGGCATGGTCCTGTAGAAACAACAAGTACGCCCTCCATGGGCTCATAAGTCACAAGGATCATAGCAATGTCTATCACATCCAATAATCAAATTACCTAAACATGTGCATTAAACCCCCCTTTACCTAGACAAATGCTCAAAGATGTTATGCAGTTTAACAAGTCAGGTTTGGAGAGGGTCTCAGGATGTCCTATTGGGATAATCCTCCTCAAGTTTGGGGTGTTTCCCAGGTGAAGACAAATCTAGGTCATATAAGTGTGTGAAATAGTGCAGGGGGAATGTTTGGGCAAAGGGTGCAGTGATAACAGGGAAATGTAGGTCTTGCCCGTGGGTGCCTCTATAGAGGGCGAGCTGCACCTTTTCATGGATGCCATTGTTTCCTAGCCCATTCATGCCTTTTACTCTTTGTCTTATTGCTTTTTCTTTTCAAGCGAATAGTTGAGGGACACTGTCCTGGCGTGGTGACCAGTGGTGACAACGTTACCCACAAGCACTTCACGGAAATGAGAAGGTTGGCTCGTGATGAGACCCCCTTTCTCTTGGCTATGCCACCAAGAGCCACTACCCTAGCTTGGTGACTAGATAGATGGTAGTGTCATACCGCTACATGCCCATGGACCTAATAAGTCGACTCATGATGAGACCTCTCATCCACGAACTAGACCTTGAGTTTTATTTTATCTTACGGGTCCCCTATTCTTATTGAGAGGCTTTTTATTGCTTTCTTGAGAATCCTTGGGCGAAGAATCTCAAAGGTTTTATTTTGGATTTTAACTCTTGCCAACTACTTTTACCCTTTGGGCCTGTTGACCGCTCGTTTAGCACGGAGGTCAACTCATATATAATGAAGATTATCTATGTCGAAGACAGCAGGGTTCTACTGGGTGTTTTTTTTACACCAGCACTTATATTTTTGTAAACGGGATCTCCGCGCCCCTGCGAGGGTAAATAATGTAATAATGTCTGCATGGATCATAGTTAGGTCAGGTACCTTGGATGTTGGCATCAGAGGAGTTCCTTGCATCGAG
>ML800985.1:239268-250869 GCA_009831015.1 Picea engelmannii
CCTAGGAGTAAGCCTAGACGGAAGAAGTTCCTGTCAAGGTGACAGTGTGGGCAGGAGCTTAGACATTGTGTCTCCGAGGGCACACTAAGTGAGCCGGACTTAGCTCACGTTCGCAAGTGTGCATAAGGGCGACAACAGGGCCTTTAGCCCCTTCTTCCCACAAGGCAAGGTACAACCCTTCCTAGTGTGGCAAACCCAATACCCGAACCAAGACAGGGGAGAATGAGAGGGATAATGATGAAAAGTGGTATGGATGGAAGGAATGGACAATGAATTTTCATAGACCCACCTAGTGGCAACTCATCCTAAAGGGAACCAACTTACTAAGGCATTTTGTCACCCCCCTAGGTATGAATAAGTTAAAGAGCATAATTTCCAAGGAAACGTTAAGAAATAAAGGAGAGTTCAGTGCAACACATTCAAATGCTTCGAAAATCAGAGTGACACATACCATGATACCCAGACTCATTACCTCATGGAGCAAGATCCCCTGCTACAGGCAAGTGGGATGGATTCTGCTGCTATTGATAGATGGGATGCACTGAAGAAAAGATGGGCCATTCGGGGCCAAGCTCAAGTCGTATGGTTCTCGATACTCCATGTCTAGGACCTGTGGGCCTCGAGACATAATCTCCTTAGTTATCCCTAGGATAGGGGATAACATCTGGCTCCAACTCGGGGACATGTGCTCACCATAGAGCGCATGAGAACCTCAACATCTCTGGCATGATCTATATCTGCTAGATCTCAACAAAAAGAATTAGTAATCTTTGGGGTGGCGATATCACTCCTCACTCATATATGATACAACGGAATAAAAGTAAGCAAGCATATATATACAAATGAAAATGAAACTACAACTATACTACTCTAGCATGATATGCAGATGGTATATATAATGAATGCAAATGCCTACCTAACTTACCTATACTTACCTGTGAAGTCAAGTCTTTGCCTCGTGATGGGGTTTAAGGAGGTGTCCAGTAACCGGTAATGGTTGTCTTCTTCCTTCCAACGTGGATAGATAGTAGGCATCATTGACTAACTTCATTCTGACTCTAAAAGGTCCCAAGCCAAAACTGCGCATTCCCTTTAACATTAGTAGGCTCTCCATTTTTTATATCCCACATCCAGACCGTATCTCCCTCTTGATAATCCTTTGCTTTGAACTTGGTTGTTTCTTGTATAACTCTAATATATTTTTTTGAGGGAGGAGGGTGGGATTCAACTGTGAAGAATTTTTGTTGGGTCAGTCTGATCATTATATCATCATCCCCTTTCTTTAATAGCTTGATAGTCCCAACTTCTTTGTCCTTGTATTTGTCTAGGAGTTGTTGATATTCTTCCTTTTTTGGCCATTGTATTTTATCAAAATCTTCCTCTGAAGCGAAAGGCAAATCCTCTGGAGAAAATGCAGGAAGGTTTTCCTTGATTGGTTCACATGTTTCGCTAGTTTCAACATCATTGGCAACTTCTTGCACATGGACCTTGGCCATTGGCACATTTGGGAGGTGCTCTATTGTCCCATCGTTCATAGGCACATTGATATAAGTTAGATCCATTTATAAGGTACCTCCCAACATTGGAACAAACTTCTTGGACAAAAGCATTCCCCATACATCAGGAACATCCACGACCACAATATCCATGTGGATCACTCTCTCAGGATATTTACCAAGGCGTACTTAAACATTTTCAACTACCCCGTGAGTGGGTATGTCCGTGGATTCAAAACCACACACATTCCTATAAGGCCGTGTGGCCTTTAGGCCTAGTTTCTCCATGACCTTCAAAGACATCATATTAGCACCTACTCCTGAATCAAGCATACAATTGTTAATACATTTGTTATTAACCAATAATGTCATGAAGAAAGGTGGGTGTCCATCACATTGAACCCTAAAATGGTATGCTTGTAACATGATAGGAGGGTCCATTGGCTCATTTGATATTTTGAAAAAAAAATTGAATCTTTCTTTTCAGATGGAACCTTGAAGCCCCTTAGTGGGATGGTTATGTGCATTTTTGCCAATGCACCTTCAAAGTCAAAATTTAAATCAACCTTGTTGGTTTTGTGAGGATTTTTAGGAAGAAGTATGTTCATAGGTGGAGGTCTTGGTTGTGAAGTCATAAGTCCAGTAGCGAGAGGTTGGTTCATTCGTTTTTGCCTAGTATACACTTGGAATTCTTGTTTCTTTAACTTTTCTCTCGACTCTTGATCAAGATTATTTATCACCTCCAACCTAGCCTTCCTGGCTGCCTCCTTTATGCCTTCTTGATATTCTTCAAGTGTGACATTAAGGCAATATTGAGGACCCTCAATGGTATGATTGATAATGTTCACTTGGTTTTCATCTACCATGTTTGCGTGGGCTAAAGTATTAGGAACTTCTTAATCATTTTTTCGGTCTAAAAACTTGAGTTCCTTTCTGGAATTGCCCTCTGTAAGGAGCCCTAAGAGCTTGTTGTTGAGCTCTTTCCAAGTTGACAATCCTGTTCATCATTAATTCTTGGGTTTTTACCATGCCATCTACAGTCAACTGTAGCTTTGCTAAGCTAGTGCCAATATTTGAGGTAGGTTCAACATTATGGACTATCTTAGGTTTAGCATCTGTTTTGACTCTTGGGGCAGAGAAAGTTTCAACTCTGGATGATGATAGATTGTCTTCAATCCTTGTAGCCACTTCTTGGGCCTCTTGGATTGTTTTAGGGGCTTTATCTCTGAGGAGAAAGCCCATCTGTCCTGTAAAGGCTTTGGTGTAAATAAAGAGAAGGAAATTGTCTGAAGGATGAAGGCTCATTGGGATCTTTTGCACTAAGCTTTCAAATTTATCATGAAATTCCCTAACAGTTTCATTCTCTCGTTTTGTGATGTTATTTAGCCTTATTTACAACATGTTGGGGTCTTCCTTGACACTCGATCGTTTGAGGAATACTTCCTCCAACTTATCCATGGTTTTAATTCTAGCATCAGGAAGACCATTGTACCATCGTCTAGTGCCATCATGGAGGGTAGTAGAGAAGAATTTCATAGCTAAATCTTCAGCATCATCACTGATGGGATGAAGCTGAAAGAAGGCCCAGAAGTTGCTCATATGATCCTCATCACTGACTACATCATTACCAGTGAATTTAGGTAACCATTTCTCATACCTAGGGGGCATTTTCCTAGGGTATCCTAGTATGTTTTTCATGTCTAATGGTTTGAAAAGCTTGGATGACCATTGTTTCTGGTTATTAGCTTGGTTTGGATTAATAGTCCAAGTTCCTGTGCTAGACATTGTGTTTAAAGGAAGATTGCCTCCAAACAATGATTTCACTATAGGAGAGTTTCGGGGAGGTTTTCTTCTAAAGGACTTGGGAGGATTGGTATACCTCCCCGAGCTTTTTGGAGTCGCCAGATAATTTTCTTGAAACTATCAAAGGGATGAGGGGATCACCCTCAGTGGAGTTGCCAGGTAAGCTTTGTAAGATAAAGGCTCTTGGAGAAAAGGCTTACCGAAAAAAATGTCGTCTTGAGGAAAATTGACTCAGTGTCCCCGACAATGGTGCCAAAATGTTATCGCACAAGTTCGACTTGCCCAAAGCCCCAAGGTAAGTGGCTACAAAATTGGCGTCACTGGGAATAACCTATCACTGTCACTTTTATAGGAGATCCCTTTCTATTTAGGAGTATTCCAAGACTACCCCAGGGGAGATGTCCTCGGTAACCTGGGGGGTTTGAGAAGGCTAAGGCAAGTAATCACAAGGAAATCCTTCCCCTCTCACAGATCACTCAAATCAAGGTTTCTTTATGTCTTGTAAAGATGAAACAAATAGATAATATTGTGTACTTNTAAGCTTTCAAATTTATCATGAAATTCCCTAACAGTTTCATTCTCTCGTTTTGTGATGTTATTTAGCCTTATTTACAACATGTTGGGGTCTTCCTTGACACTCGATCGTTTGAGGAATACTTCCTCCAACTTATCCATGGTTTTAATTCTAGCATCAGGAAGACCATTGTACCATCGTCTAGTGCCATCATGGAGGGTAGTAGAGAAGAATTTCATAGCTAAATCTTCAGCATCATCACTGATGGGATGAAGCTGAAAGAAGGCCCAGAAGTTGCTCATATGATCCTCATCACTGACTACATCATTACCAGTGAATTTAGGTAACCATTTCTCATACCTAGGGGGCATTTTCCTAGGGTATCCTAGTATGTTTTTCATGTCTAATGGTTTGAAAAGCTTGGATGACCATTGTTTCTGGTTATTAGCTTGGTTTGGATTAATAGTCCAAGTTCCTGTGCTAGACATTGTGTTTAAAGGAAGATTGCCTCCAAACAATGATTTCACTATAGGAGAGTTTCGGGGAGGTTTTCTTCTAAAGGACTTGGGAGGATTGGTATACCTCCCCGAGCTTTTTGGAGTCGCCAGATAATTTTCTTGAAACTATCAAAGGGATGAGGGGATCACCCTCAGTGGAGTTGCCAGGTAAGCTTTGTAAGATAAAGGCTCTTGGAGAAAAGGCTTACCGAAAAAAATGTCGTCTTGAGGAAAATTGACTCAGTGTCCCCGACAATGGTGCCAAAATGTTATCGCACAAGTTCGACTTGCCCAAAGCCCCAAGGTAAGTGGCTACAAAATTGGCGTCACTGGGAATAACCTATCACTGTCACTTTTATAGGAGATCCCTTTCTATTTAGGAGTATTCCAAGACTACCCCAGGGGAGATGTCCTCGGTAACCTGGGGGGTTTGAGAAGGCTAAGGCAAGTAATCACAAGGAAATCCTTCCCCTCTCACAGATCACTCAAATCAAGGTTTCTTTATGTCTTGTAAAGATGAAACAAATAGATAATATTGTGTACTTGCCCAGAACAAGACAACAAGGAAAAAATGGACACTTTCCAAGTACCAAAATGATTATTAGTGCTTCATAGGACAATAAACCTTCGAAAAGTAAGTTAGCTGATATGAATTTGCAGCAATGCAACAATTTATAACAACAATTAATATTTTATAATAGCCACAAGAATTATGCCTTGAAATTGCTTGAAAAAGATAAGAAAAAGTAACTTTGACTAGGCAAATTGATAATAAATTGTCACAAGCAAAGTTGGCAATGTCTAGCTAGCTTTTAATATCACTTTTGTAGAGAATTTGATGCAGTTAGATGGATGTAGCAATCTTTTGCAACAACAACAAATTCTAATGGTCAAAAGTGCAAGAAAATAACATACGAAGTTAGCACTTACCTAGTAGATTGACTAACAATTATCACAATTGAGTTTTGAATTAGTTAAGTGCAAGTTATGTAAGGAAATGTATCCAATCAATGTATGTTTGTATGGTTGTAGCAATGTTTTTCTACAACAAGAAGTTAGCTTGGGAGTTATTCTAGTTTAGGGTTAGCAAATGTTGGTAAAAGCTTCAAGGATAAAAGTGTGAGTGTTTGTTTGATCAATCAACACTTGCAAGTGGTAGATTAGTGCCTTTCTAAGGTAAATGGAGTCACTAATGGCAGCAACAAATCTTAGAGGATAAATAACAATGATAATTATATGTCAAAGGGATGGAGAGGATAAGAAAGGTGTTGGTATACCAAGGCCTAAAAAATCCATCTCCAAGACATAATTGCTAGAAAGTAACAAAGGTTAGGCCCTAACGATTTCTCCTTTACTTGAACAAATTGTAATAAAATATGCAATTGACCATAGAAGTAGGGTTACTAGAGTGCTATAATGGTAGGGCTCTAGTATCTACTTCAAGATAGGTGCCCTTTCAATAAATTTTAACACATGGAAGACTATGGAGAAAAAGATAGTAACATGTCTTTCTCCTAGGGTTTCAAGCAAGCAATTTCATAATCTTAGACATGAAACAAACACAATTAACTATAAACATTCATTCACAATAAAGAAATGCAGATTTTCCACTTACTCCACCAAGAATAATCAAGCAAAAACCCTAGTTGAAGATCCTCCACATGAAAAATTGCCAATGTACACCAAGAAATGCTTCCTCCAAGAAGTGTGCACCACTAAATTTCAGCCAATAAACCTTAAAGAAGGACGAATTTCAGACCACCACTTGTGTGATGAGTGAATGATGAAAAAATATGAGAGTTTTATCTCTTATTTATACAATATCAATGACCTTTAATTATCTTTTAGGTCATGTTATCGCACAATTTGTACTTTGATAAAAGGAAAGGTTAAAGGAGAGCAAATTGTCGTAACTGGAGACTATCCTATCACTGTCACCTCAATAGGATGTCTCTTTCTATTTAGGGTGGTAGGCCCAGGGGAGACGTCCCCGATGACTTGGGGGTTTGAGAAGGAAAGGTCAAAATGGCTAGATAAAGATCCTCTCTCACAAGTCACCACCGATCAGAAAGTCTTGGTTTTATAACCAATGAAATGATAATATGTCAAGGTGTACCTGTCCGAAACAAAGCAACAAGAAACTATATATATTTGCAAGTACACTTGTTGGTTAACACTTCATAAAACCATAGACTTTCTCAATAAAAACAATTTGACTGATAATTATGAAGTAAACATAAAATTATAACAACAATATTAATGAGGCAATACTTCACATTAAATGCCTTGAAATAGCTTCAAAATGACTAAGGACCATTAACCATTGAAATCATAATACTAGCATTTGTTAGAAGCAAACAAGACAATGTATAAATCAGCCCTTTTAATTGCTTTTAGAAGTTTTTAATGCTGCAATTAATGGCTGTAGCTTACTTTAGTAACAACAACAATATTGTTAGTAGGTTAGGCTATTCTAGGGTTAGTAGGAAGCTCAAAGAATAGGTTTTGAAGGTTGTTTTGATCAATCACTCAAAAGAGGACTTAGACTAGTGCTTTTAGGGAAAATGGAGTCAATAATGTGGCAGCAAAAGTTGAAGAAAAATGATAGTAGGAGAGTCAAAGACAAGAGAGATTGATGGATTGGAGTGTTGGTAACCCAAGGCTCCAATTATCAAATCATAAGGGGAAACTAGCTACTAAGGTGTAGGTAACCCTAGGCCTTAGTAGATTTCCTCCCTCTTTAACTCAATGATGAAGAAAAAAATATGCTAAGATGAAGCAATGGGTAATAAGGTGTTGCAATGGCAAGGCCTTAGCACATGCATCAAGAAAAATGGCCTTTTGACAAGATCTAGTAGGTGAAGGATTTTAAAGCTAGGACAATAACATGTGCTAGTTTTCCTAGGGTTTAATCAAGCAATTTCATAATCTTGAATGTAAATGCAAGATAAATAAAACTATAACCATTGAATTAAGAAGAATTGCAGAAATATCACTTACATACACCAAGAATCATCAAGAAAATCCCTAGTTGAACACATCCACCAAGAAACTTGCCAAAATAATCCAAATTTAGCCTTCCTCAACAAGTGCGCCTAAAATTTCAGCCAAGAAACCCTAAGGAGGGCGCAAATTTCAGTCCTCACAAGTGTGAGTCAAAGATGATGAATAATAAGAGTGATTTTCCTCTTATTTATACAATACTAATGACCAGAATGAGGTCAAAAAGGCCGACATGCCCTGTTACACTCAATATCCAGTTTTTACATTAAATGTCACAAATAAACCCTAAAATAAGCTGTAAAGGTGACACCATGCCCCTTTAGGGTGATGTTAGGCCCTTTTTGGGAAACGTTGGCCTCCTAGAGCAAAACGTTAAGCCTCCTTGGGCCTCAAGATCCCGCTACCCGTGCCACTTGGCACACAACTACCTCCAAAACATCCAAAACGTTGGGTGATGTAATGGGTGACCTGGGTGATGTCATGGGCCTTCCAAGGCCTACATCATGGTGAAAAGGGCACAATCCCCCTGGGCCCAGGCCTGCTAGGCTGTCCTTGGTAAAACGTCCTCCTCTCTCTCTAGTGCAATTCCTTGGTCTGTCTCTGCCCTTGGCTGGGGTCTCAGCATCCATCTGGTGGGATTTCAGCTCTATGGAGGTCCGAACTAAACATCTACCCATATGTACCTGTCCATCAGGTGTGGCCTTGCAACATCAACAAATACGCCCTCCATGGGCTCATAAGTTACATGGATCATAGCAATGTCAATCACATCTAATCATCAAGTTATTTAAACATGTGCATGAAACCCCCTTTACCCAGACAAGTGCTCAAAGACGTTATGCTAGCAGCTATTCTACAAGCCAAGTTTGGAGGGGATGCTAGGACGTCATATTGGGCTAGTGCTCATTGGATGTGGGATGTTCCTGGGTGAAGACAAATCTAGGCCATGTGAGTGGATGAGGTGGTAAGGGATGTCTGGGCAATGGGTGCAGTGATAGCAGGGAAATGTATGGCTTACCTGTGGGTGCCTTTGAAGAGGGTGAGCTGCACCTTGTCATGGATGAAAATGTTTGCAAGCCCATTCATGCCTTTTATCTTTTATTCTTGTTGCAGTCCTAATACACACTTGCAGACGTGAGCTAAGTCCAACTCACTTAGTGTGTCCTTGGAAGCACAATGCCTAGGTTCACAGCCCACGCTATCACTTTGATCAGAACCTCTTCTGTCTAGGCTTACTCCTAGGGAAGCCAAGGGGGGTAGACCCTAGTTTCTAGATGAGATTTAGCGTTGAAGTTCTAGGAGTTGATTTTAATTTGTTAAAGGTTTTTGGGGGGAGTCTAACCTATGATGCCACATTAGCAATGCAAGATGCAAGGGTTAGTATGTCAACCAAGCCATTTCCCTAAGTCAACTAAGACTAGTGCCTAAGGTTGGGCAATGGGTCAACTAAAGTTAAAGGGTGTACTTACAATAACGAATGCTAATTATACAACACAACAAGCTAACCACGTTTTGTTTAGATGCGTAGGAATTAAAGAAGATCAAGGCATTAGCATCATCAACACATTAAGCTTATCACCAACATTCACAAGGATACTTAGAAGATTTAGAAGTTGAAGCACAAATGTTCCACAATGATTATGATACTTAGTTAATTGACCCCAAAGTATTACTTGTAGATGATTAAGTTGCAAGTATTAAACCATAAGATGAATTAAATTAAACCAAGGTTTACTTGCTTAGTGAGTTAAGGGTTCGTTAAGATTGCAAGATTTTAATTACCCTTACTAAGAGATTCACCAAAAACCTCCTCCCTCGATTGCCAAATGGCTGCTGGATGCTCAAGAAGTGAGGTAACGAGGCCTACCCTAGCTTCACAGGTCAACCGGAAAGATTGAGTTTTTACGGAAAGGACGCCGCGCGTCGTGAGACTGTCCCCGATCTAGCACCTTCCGTTGCCCTCCTCAATCCCCGTTTTAGATGGTGGTTTAAAGTACCCTATTAAGTCTATTAAGTTGGTATATCAATTGGTTAGACTTTTAGGTGTGTTAGAGAGTGTTTTAATGACTTTATGATGCCTTAAAATGGTGATTAAATGCCAAAACCGAAACTTTATGAGCTAAAAGGTGTGTTATCGAAGCATGAAAATGAAGAGCATCAACACATGTATAACATGAAAGACCAAGCTGAATAACGATTTAGTTTGTCACCACGATTAAACCATTAACCTGAAAGCTTATTACGAAAATAAAGCTAAAGCACAAGGGCAAGGACAACTTGCCAAAGAGAATAAAAGATCCAAGCTTATACCACTTATCTTATGATTAAAGCATTAAGAAAAAAAGCGTTAAGTGTAAAAGGAAGCTTGAAAAATAGATGTATGCCTACACTATCAACTTATCCAACAATACTTAACTTTAGTGTGATGGCAAATGGCCTTAAAGATATGATAGCATGGAAAGAAAACCACTTACTAAACCATTAAAGCATTATACATTTATGTGTGTTGGATCAGAGCATGTAACAAGATAGATTAACTTATGACATGCAAAAGATTAAGCAAGTTGATTGTGCCCCAAGGGCTTAAGCTAAGGACTAAAAGCGTGAAGAGATCTAGATTTAGAATATTTTAACCATTAAAGCATGAAAAGATCATCGACACATTACTTATTCTAGCCTTATGATTTTGGGTATTCCTCTCCCAAGGTGTAGGCAATTATTAAAGTTAGAAATAACTCGGAGAGAAAGAGAGAGAAGCATGCAAGAGAGGCAAACAAGCAAGGCAAACAAGGAAGGCAAGCAAGCAACCACTACAAGAAGCTCACTAACCCCACGTCCTAGCTTAGGAGAGTGATTTTGAGATGAAAAACGAAAGTAGATCTAAACCCAAGCTCACACGTGGGAAGTAGGCCGTACCAATTCTCCTTCCAAGCTATGAACCACTAAAAATAACTAGAAATAAGTAGATCTATGCACAAGAAGCCCTAAAACTTGAAGTAAAAGGTTGAGAAATAGCTACCAACTTGTAGGAGGGCCTTGGAGTGTTGTGTGGATGATTTTTGGTAGAAAAACCCCTCCCAACCTGATAAGAACCTGCAAAAATCAGCAAGCTATGCTTGCTGGAAAAGCTACACACAACCAACAATGTGAAGAAAAATTTCTGTTTTGAGAGCATAAATTTTTCTCCTTAAAAACTCATGATAAAATATGATTAAAGTGACCAATCTAAGATATTATGCTAGCTAAAATATCATATGGAATGAACATCAATAAGAGAATGAGTAAGAGTGAGAAAGGAGGAGTTTATATGTGTTTTAAGGGAGGACTCTTCCTTGAGGCATTCCCAATAAAACCCTTGAAGCCAAACTTGCAAAACTCGACAAGATTTATGCATACAAGAAGATAATATGATTGAATATGCTAATAAGATGAAATACTTGCACCCTGTTGCCGTCCTAATGCACACTTGCTAACGTGAGCTAAGTCCAACTCACTTAGTGTGCCCTCGGAGACACAATGTCTAAGTTCCAAGTCCACACTGTCACCTTGACTGGAACTTCTTCCTTCTAGGCTTACTCCTAGGGAAGCCAAGGGGGGTAGTCCCTAGTTACTAAGTTAATTTTAAGTTAATGTTCTAGGAGTTAGTTTCAATTCGTTATAGGCCAAAGGGGGGAAACTAGCCTAAGATGATCAAGCAGTAATGCAAAGTGCAAGTCTAATCTATTATGAGAGTCAGCCCTTTTCCTAAGTCAACTAAGACTAGTGTCTATGTTGGGCAATGGGGTCGACTAAGGTTTGAGGGTGGTTCAATTACAGAAGTTTTACAATTGTCACAAGTTTAAACTACCCCAAACCACAAGTTACAACTATACAAAGAATGTCTAAGTGTTACAATGTTCACTAGATTTACAAATCAGTTACAAAAATACATAAGCTAGATACAAGATATACCAATTAAATACAAAGATACACCAATGTAACTAGATGTACAAGATATGACAAGATACAAGCAATTTACACCATAAGCCAAGCATGCCCCAAATGGCACTTACTCCATTTGGACTGCCTTCACTAGCAACAATCACAAAGGCACTTAAGGATCAAAAGAAGTATTGCCTCCCCAAGTGGGATACTCAAAACTTCCCTGATCCACACCACAATAAGCAAATAGATAAGATATTCAACAAGTAAATCAATTGCTCATGTAAATAGAAAGGACATAAACATATAGTTGCAATAGAGATAGATAAACAATGAGATAATCCACAAGTTATGTTTGCCTATGCAT
>ML800985.1:284255-300211 GCA_009831015.1 Picea engelmannii
GAGTTACAGTCGGAGTTACACTTGCAGAGTAAAATCGCGCCACCGGGGAAATCGCGCCTTACCCGACCCTCGCCTTAAACGCGGGAAAACCTAACCTTATCCGACCCGCCTAAAATCGTGATGACGCGTCGAACCTCATTCGATCCACCTTTTAAATTCGCCATTAAATTCGTCTTTCAGTTCGAATTCGTCTTGAGGTTCGAATTCGACTTCAGGTTTGAATTCACCTTGGGGTTCGCCTTAGGGTTCGAATTTAAGGTTCGCCGAACCTGTTCGAATTTGATTTTTTTTATGGGGTTCGCCGAATTTCGAACCTCAAGCTTGAGGTTCGGCGAACCCTGTGACATAGGCTACTATATCATGCTCCCATGAAAAATTTCAAGACAGTTCATATTTTTGTTCTCTCCCTATGGTTTGAATCCACTTTGTCTCTGTTGATGTTACAGTAGCTGTGGGAGGTATTAACCTCCATGTGTAACCTTTGACTAGAATGGAATATTCTAGAAGTAAGGGAAACCCTAAACAGATGTGTGAAAATCCTAGAAGACAAGTCGTCCTAGTAGAATAAATAATATCAGAATATTATCTTCCAAAAAGGCAAGTCGGCTCCGCAGGAAAAAGATAAACAAAAAATATAATTACCAGAAATTTAGGTCGGCCCAGCCAGAATAGTCATTGGACAAATTAATATAAATAGAGGACGTTTTAGTTCATTTGTACACCTAGTCAGAGCGCAAGTCTTGTGGAGAGCGGGAATAAAGGCGTATGGTCATCTCTTGGTCTTGGTCTCTCTCTAGCGCTATCGAGTGATATTCTTGGTGATGCTCTTGGTGATATTCTTGGTGATGCTCTTGGTGATATTCTTGGTGATGTACTAGCTAAGTATGGCGCAAGTTTGAGAGAGTAGTGCAGCTGCAGTTGTGTATGGTACTTGTTCTGTGGATATGGAGACTCTCTCTTGTGTGCTACCATTGGAGAAGGAGCGCTCTAGTTATCGTTGCAGTTAGCAGCTAGGATTTTTCTGTTGGTTCTAGTATGGCTTTCTGGAATAATTCTATCAAAGGTTAAAGGTGCTCGGGGGTGGCTACGTGCCTATGGTTGGGTGACAATATTGTGATATTGTCTATGGTAAAATGAGCACATCAATTATTTTAATAGGTTATGGGCCCACACTATCTTCAGATAGTCTAACCACTGGAAGGTATATTGGGAAGTTCATTGTCAAGCTCGTTATAGCACTAGTTGCAGTTGCGGTTGCAGTAAAGTTTTGCAGCAACAACAACCCTAATCCATTTGTTTAGGCACCTACAATAAAGCTTTTGGCATATTTATTTGACATACTAGTGCACCTTAGGCTAGTGCACCTCTTGGTACCCTCAGCTAGCAAAAATGTCAGGTTTGAATTTTTGGTCAAAGTCAAAGTCAAAGGTTGACTACTGGTCAGATTGATTATGTGGTCAAAATTGAAATTTTAGAGTTTCTTGCTTGTTCTAATAATTGAAGCTTTTGATTTAGTTTCTAACCTCTCCTTGTCAAGATGGTATCTAGTTTCAGATTAGAAGACAATATGGACGATGCTACAAAGATTTCAAAGGTATGGACTTGTATATGTCTTTCAAGTTATATCTTCTAGCAAAGCATGAGTGTGTTTTCAAGGAATGTAATAGAGACCTTGTCCAGACAGTAATATTGGATTCAGTGCATTCAAAGGAACAAGTGCACCCTCCATAGTAGTTGAGGCTTCAGGTTCCAGGTTTGATTAAATTGATAAGTTTCAAATTTGCACATACCAAGATTGATAGTTGCTACATTACAAATTGTGAAAGCAGTCTTTGAAAGGTTCTATTACTGCTAGATGTAATGAATACTTGATAGCATGTGAATACTATTGATACATATGCTTAGTGTACTTGTTTGCAAAATGAACTAACATCTCCTCTAGAGAGATATTTCTTGTTTTTCTCCTGGGCTAGTCATCTTGGTCATACTATGATGATCACCATAAAATTGTTATTCATTCTTGTTACCATAGATATGTTTTTATGAAAATGCTATTATACTAGAAATACTTTTATTGTTCTTGTCTCGGGTAGGTTATCTTACAATATTTCATGGAGGCTACAATGAGGATGTATTTTTTTGTTCCAAATAAGTTGCTATGTAAGAATGTTGTATCAGACATGGCAAAACTACATAGATCTACACCAAGATAAGACTAAGAAGAGAAGACCAAATTGAGCCCGTGAGATCATGCAGAGAAGTATGGTGCTCCAGATAGAACTTTCAGAGAAATCAAGAAGTCAAAACCATATTCTAGTTACAGAACCCTCCATCTTTGAAGAAGTAGTCAAGCAGAAAGAATAGAAGGAAGTTGTAATGGAAGAATATCAATCATGAAAAACAATGTATGAAGATTATGTATGAAGAGGTTTCTCCGAGCAAGAGGGAGAAGATTATGATGAGACGTTTCCTCTGGTTGCCAGATATACATCTATCACAACCATCATATCTCTAGCAACATCCATGGGTTGGAGTTTACATCAGATAGATGTAAATACCACCTTTCTCAATGGAGTAATTAAGGAAGAGGTATACATAGAGAAACCTCAAAGTTTTGAGGTACAACCAAGAGAAACCCATGTATGCATATTGAAGAAGGCCTTGTATGGACTCAAGCAAGCTCCAAGAGCTTGGTATGCACATATTGGTAGCTACTTGACAAGACTTGTATTTTCCAAGAGTCATGCCGATACAAATCTCTATCACAAAGTTGTGAATAATGCACCTGTGATTCTATTGTTATATATTGATGATTTGTTCCTAACAGGTGCAAAGCCTCTCATTATTCAATGTAAGAAGGAGCTAGCCATTGAATTTGATATGAAAGATCTTGGTCTCATGCACTACTACTTGGGATTAGAAGTATGGCAGAAGCATGGTGAAGTCTTCCTAGGGCAAGGGAAGTATGTTGTAAAGATTGTTCAGAAGTTTGGGATGATGGATTGCAAATCCATGACAACTCCCATGGTAACAGATTTGAGGAAGTTGAGAGATTCTGATTCTGATCCAGTACACTCGTCCCTGTACCGGAATTTGATTGGCTCCTTTATGTATTTGGTGAATACTAGGTCAAACATTTGCTTTGCTGTGAACATGTTGAGCCAGTTCCAGGTGAAACCTAGACAAGAGCATTGGATAGCTGCAAAGCATATCTTGAGATATCTTCGTGAGACGATAACTTATGGTTTGAGATATGTCTCAAACAATGATATATAACTGCATGGATTTACTGATTCAGATTGGGCAGGGAGTGCATATGATAGAAATAGTACTAATCATATGTGTTTGAGTTTGGGATCTGCTATGATATCTTGCACTTAGCACTGCAGAAGTAGAGTATATTGCAACTTGTGATGCTTGTACGAAAGCAGTGTGGCTTCGTAAGATGGTTTCTAGACTATTTGATCAGATGTTGGATTCGACTGTGATATATTGTAATAACCAGAGATGTGTGAAGCTCTCAGAGAACCGGTGTTCCATGACATGTTGAAGCACATTGAGATCAAGTACTATTTTCTCCATGATAAATTCCAGAGGGGAGAAGTGGTTCTCCAGTATATCTCCACTGATGAGAAAATTGCAGATATTTTGATGAAGTCTTTGTCCAAGATAAAGTTTGCATACTTGAGGGACAAGCAGGGGCTCGTGGAGATTGCTCCCTTGGTTGAAAGGGAGGAGATGACTTCCTCGGTTGGGAAGGAGCACTGATATGTGGCATCATGGACTGTCAATGAGCTGCGGATCTATATCATGCTAGTATAGCTTAGAAATGGTCATACAACTTGGAGATGATGCTTGCATCATGCTAGATATGATCATCCTAGTACAACTCATATATGATACAGATTGTTGGATTTGTTGATACAGTGGCCTGAGGAGCATCATGCTAGTACAATTTAGAGGTGGACATACAACTTAGATATGATGTATTGACATCATGCTAGTTATGTTCATGCTAGTACAAATTAGAGACGATGTCGGTGAGCTGCATCATGCTAGATATGGCCATGCGAGTACAACTTAGATATGATGTATTGACATCGTGCTAGATATGTCATGCTAGTACGGCTTAGAGATGACCATACAACTTAGAGATGATGTAGGGGGCTCATGCCATGCTAGATATGATCATGCAAGTACAACTTAGATGTGGCATACAACTTAGATATGATGCATTGACATCATGCTAGATATGTCATGCTAGTACGGGTTAGAGATGATCATACAACTTAGAGGCGACACGGTGAGGCACTGATCTACATCATGCAAGTACAACTTAGAGGTGGCATACAACTTAGATATGATGTATTGACATCATGTTAGATATGTCATGCTAGTATGACTTAGAGATGATGTATATGATACTCCAAATCATGCTAGTATAGCTTAGATATGATGCATTCACATCATGCTAGTACGGCTTAGAGGTGATGCAACTAATGACATTGTTGATGTAGGATGATATCAAATGATATGATTTGATTGTTCTGGAGACTGTATGTCTCTGGACAATAGCTGTATGCTACTGTGATGGATGTGTTCCACTGATAGTGACTGTGTGTCACTGGTTAGTAGCAGTGTGCTACCAGGGGTGGTTGTGTACCACTGGGCAGTAGTTGTGTACTACTATGGATAGACACAATTGTGTTCTATTGGATGGCATTGTAGCAACTATATGCTACTATATGATTTCCATGGAGACTACCACTAGTGTTGGGGATGATTGCCAGCTAGATGGATATTCAGTGTGATGGTGGACAAACATTCTCTAGGAGGAGAATGATCCAGGCATAACAAATTGCTAGTGGACATACATTCTCCATGTGGAGAATGGTCCAAGTTGACAGATCGCTGACGTATCATGGACTGGTATTTTCCTAAGGAACAAATTGTTGCCTGATTAGGAAAATGGTTCAAGACCGATATTTTCCTGAGGCATAGTTATTGGCCCGATCGGGTTGAATAGTCCACCCCCTAAGGACATGACGTCCCGATTAGCGTGGTTGATATGGGACCGATATTTTCTAAGGCATATGGGTAGAGATTGATCTCTATAGTACATATGACCTGATTAGAAAATAGTTCGAGATTGACATTCCTGTAGGAATGGTCTCTATAGCCCATGGTGTGGCTTTCAGTATTTGGGAGGACTGACATTCTTCTAGGACGTAGGTCCGAATTAGAAGAATGGTCCTTGTATCCCATTGTGGGGCTTTTAGCGTCTATTGGGATAACTATTCTTCTAGGACGTATGCCTGTATTAGAAGAATGGTCCCTATATCACTCTGTCGAGTGGGGGTGACTCATGCGAGACACTCTCCTGAGTGTGCTGAGTTCATCACATGACTTATTCAACATCATGTCCGATTACTGAGATGGAGTATGGCCTCGAGAGATGATGCAAATGATGATGTATGTTGATGCCAGGATGCTATCAGACGATATTGATAGTGATGATGATGCTCGTAGCTTGATCTACATGATCATGAGATAGCCTGAGTGGCTATGATGATGCTATCGGGAGAATGGTCTGTGTCTGCTCAAGACCATTATCGTTAATACCTCCCTAGCTAGGAGGGAGTGTTGATGTTATGATAGTTGCGAGATTTATTAACTTCCATGTGTAACCTTTGACTAGAATGGAATATTTCGAAAGCAAAGAAAACCCTAAACAGATGAGTGAAAACCCTAGAAGACAAGTCAACCTAGCAGAATAAATAATATTAGAATATTATCTTCCAGAAAGACGAGTCGGCTCCACTAAAAAGATAAACAAAAAATATAATTACCAGAAAGTCAGGTCGGCCAAGCCAGAAAAGTCACTGGACAGATTAATATAAATATAGGATGTTTTAGCTCATTTGTACACCTAGTCTGAGCGCAAGTCTTGTGGAGAGCTACAGTTGCAACTGCAAGGAGGAATAAGGGTGTATGGTCATCTCTTGGTCTTGTTCTTTCTCTAGCGCTATCAAGTGATATTCTTGGTGATACTCTTGGTGATATTCTTGGTGATGTACTAGCTAAGTATGGCACATGTTTGAGAGAGTAGTGCAGCTGCAGTTGTGTATGGTACTTGTTCTTTGGATATGGAGACTCTCTCTTGTGTGCTACCCTTGGAGAAGGAGTGCCCTACTTGTCTTGAGTTGTTGCTGCAGTTAACAGGTAGGATTTATCTGTTTTTTCTAGTATAGCTTTCCGGAATAATTCTGTCAAAGGTTAAAGGTGCTCGGGGGTGGTTGCGTGCCTATGGTTGGGTGACAATATTGTGATATTGTCTATAGTAAAATGATCACATCGATTATTTTAATAGTATTTTGGATTCAGTACTCTTCGTAGGGGAAGATCCCTTCTTGCCCCATTTTAGTTTAGTTTTTCGCTATCCTCCTTTTGGCCTCTTAGTCTTCCTTCAACCTCTTGTTCCTCCTTTTCGGATTTTTGGCCTAACTTCAATTTTTATGGCCTTACCTCTCCTTTTCGTCTTTTAGTAGGCAATTTGGTGGAACACTCCTCCCTTGGAATTTCTCAAAAAATGTTTTTAAATGCAAATTCATAAATTTCTCCTCAACCTTTAGGTTTCCTAGATCTCTTTCCTGTGATCTTTCATCCTTGGGGATGATCTGAAATATTAAATTACAACAGAAAATACTTCACTTCTCTTGAACCAAAATCACATGGCAGCCCAAGAAAATAAATACCAATCAAGAATACTTCCATGCCAACAAGTTATATCCCTTGGGGAACACTTTCCAAGCAAATTACAGATCTGAAAATGACTTCTTACAATATTAAATCTGTCCTCTATGCTTCAATATGTTTTTAAAAGACGTAGTCTAAACGTTCTACGTTTTGGCCCTTTTCCGGGGAGTTTTTTGTTTAGTTTTTCCCGAAATCCGGCAACAAATTGTTGGATCTGTAGATTTGAGTGGTTAAGTCTGTATAATTCGAGTGCCCCCTGTATTTTTTAGTACGCTGAATCCATTTATACATTCAAAAATGCAATTCAAACAACAAAAAATTGTGATTTCGTCCATATTTGTGTCTGATTTTGGCGAAAAAAGGCCAAAATGTAGAACAATTAGACTACACCGTTTTAAAATCACTTAACTAAATTCTGCTCAATATTATGTTAACTCATTGTGCATAACGGGCTCAAGAAGCAACTCGATCTAGAAGATAACATAAGATGAAAATCAAATCTGCAAATACACAAAGTTTGGATAGTTGGAACACTTCATATATATATAAGTACACAAAGTTTGGATAGTTGGAACACTTCATATATATATATATATTTATATATATATACACAAAGTTTGGATAGTTGGAACACTTCATATATATATTAAAGATTAAGTAATAGTGCATACCAAAATTTAGTACAAGTTGGTATTGTTACCCCCCCATACCTAGGGGTAACTAGAGGAGATCATGTCTCATGGCCCGCAATGGAGATAATGATCTTGACCATGATGATGATCAACATGTCCACAGATGGCAACCCAATAGTCCCCCTTCAGATGCCTCTTGCAGCTACAAACCAACCAAGGCTCATCACATCCAGAAAACTCAGTGTATGGGAGATGGTAAGCGAACATCACCATGAGGTATGTTAGTACTTTCATGCAAAGTGTTGTTCTTAATTTGTTGGGCATGTGGATGAGGATCATTGGTTGAGGTTGGAAATTTGACAACAAATTATTGGATCCGCAGATTTGTGTGGCTAAGTCTATATAATCTTAGTGCCCCCTGGATTTTTTAGTACACTGAATCCGTTTATACATTCAGAAATGCAATTCGAACAACAAAAAATTGCGATTTCGTCCATATTTATGTCGACGGATTCTGGAAAAAAGGACAAAACATAGAACAATTAGACTACATCGTTTTAAAATCACTTAACTAAATTATGCTCAATATTATGTCAACTCGGTGTGCATAACCAACTCAAGAAGCAACTCGATCTAGAAGATAACATAAGCTGAAAATCAAATTTGCAAGTACACAAAGTTTGGATAGTTGGAACACTTCATATATATATATACACACACATTAAATATTAAGTACTATTGCATACCACAATTTAGTACAAGTTGGTATTGTTACCTCCCCCACCATGCCTATGGGTAACTAGAGGAGATAATGTCCCATGGCCCGCAATGGAGATGATGATCCTGACCATGATGATGATCAACATGTCCACATATGGCAGCCCAACAGTCCCCCCCAGATGCCTCTTGCAGCTATAGACCAACCAAGGCTCATATTATCCAAACAACTCAATTTATGGGAGATGGTAAGTCAACATCACCATGAGGTACATTAGTCCTTTCATGCAAAGTGTTGTGCTTGATTTGTTGGGCATGTGGATGAGAATCATTGGTTGAGGTTGGATAATGGATCACTGGCTTGGGAAGTTGTGTTTATTTCTTTGTTTCACCTTGGTGGTGAGCTTCTGTGCCCTAGTCCCGTGTTGTCACCGCCCAAGGAAAAGGGGTACTACTGGGGGCCCTCACAAGGGTAACGTTTTTTTCCCCACCATGCTTAACACTTTCCATCTTGGATCTTATCACAGTGTACTAAACTTCGGTAATGGGTTATTTTCCATTCTCTCATGAGAAGAAGGGTCTGAAGGCCTAGAGGTTGATGCAGCTGTTATATATGTATATGATATGTAAAAAATGATAAAGGCCATCTATAAAAGTGACAAGCCAACTTGAGCTCTACCCCCTCTAATGTTAATCACCCCTTGTCTTGATGCACTGAATGCACAATTATAACATGACCATAGCCTAGTAAGAAGATGAAAGAATAAAATCTTGAGACCTATAAAGAGGACTTGCAAAATAAAGAAATGAGTATCAAAAGGCAATTAAGGGGTTTAGAATGCAAAACGTATCAAGGAAAGGGTATCTCAAGCAACAAGCGCTCCCTCTACAAAGGCGCTCATAGAAATGGATTTAATGACACCGTAAGCCATGAAGTAATCCCAAATTCATACCACTATCACACTTACTCTTGAAGGGTTTCTTTATTTCACCGTTTCCCTCGAGACCTATCCCTCTACCTAGGTATTTTATTTCTTGTCTTGGTTGGAACACCTAACAGGGTTGGATGAAGGCCCTCCCATATTCAAACTTGCCAAATCACATGAGGTCCTAGGATTGTGTGATGCTTGAAGGGGATACTAAGGTGAATTTTTTTACATGGCTTGTATCTTAAGCAACAACTTACTTTACATGATTCAGGGACTAATACCTCTTATGAACATTGGCTTACCTTGTCTTATATTCTTCTTTGTTTTGGATGCCCTGACATGGTTCTTTGAGGGATGTCCCAGGATTTCACCCAGGACGTTGTGCCCTTATTGGAGGACTTTGGCATGTGTGATGCAAAGCAGTGAGTCATCCAGTGACTTTCCACCTTCCGACATGAGCTCTGACATCCTCATAACCTTGAACAATGGACAGATGGGCTTGGTTTGAGCAAATTTGGTCATGATCACACACAGATGGGATGAAATCCCACATGCTAGGCAGTGTACCCCCAGGTATTATTACTCACTTGATGGAGAACGTTGTAGTATCTGACAGTCAGACACCATGTAGAGATGAGATGCAACATTCTCCACCTTGGATGAAACATCTTAGACCTTGGTCATTGGTGCCCCCTCACACTAGGGATAACTATGGAGATCATGTCTCGAGGTCCATAGGTAGTAGACATGGAGTGCCGAGAGCTAGATTGACTAACATAACTTTGTAGGACCCCTCCTATTCATTGATGCACCTTCATACATCACCAACAACAAAGCAATATCCACCACATCGACCTGGACCTAGAAGACAATAGGTCTTGTTTCATGAGGTAATAAGTCTGGTATTGTGGTAAATGTCACCCTAATAATTGAAGCATTTGAACATGTTGCAAAGAATTCTTTCTTGATTACTGAACGTTTGCTTGGAAATTATACTCGTTTCCTTATTTAACCTTGGTGGGTGTCATTTCATCCTAGTAAGTTGGTTACCCTTTGGGATTGGGTGCTACTAGGGGGTTCCTTGTAGATTCTTCATCCATTCTCGATCATACTTATCACCTTCCATGCTCTTTCCTTTCTGTTTCCTCATCTTTTGGGATTTTCGGGTTTACTGACCCAAGAAGGGATTGTACCTCATTTCGTGGGAAGAAGGGGATAAAGGCCT
Organism: Picea engelmannii; assembly: GCA_009831015.1. Taxonomy (NCBI): domain Eukaryota; kingdom Viridiplantae; phylum Streptophyta; class Pinopsida; order Pinales; family Pinaceae; genus Picea; species Picea engelmannii. Next base: position 294,515 of record ML800985.1, read on the forward strand.
AGAGAGAATGTAGCTCGAAAAATATAAAAGCCAAATTATGAACCTTCTAGATGCTCGCCCAGGGATCCCAAGAGCAATGAAATGCTTCTCGCAAGAAAAATAAGGGACCCGTAAGATAAATAAATGCAAACTAGTATTCATGCCAACTAGGGTAGAACATTTTTGAGCTATGCATTTCCTTTAGTGCCCCTTATTGACTTCAACCTGGGAAAGCATAATTGCCAAGGTAGAGTAATGTGTGGGTAATTGTTTTCATGCTTAGGTAGAAGTCCCACACATTTTCTTCAACTTGGAAATTTACAAATAATTTAATGGCAATAGAATGGGCTTGGAAAAAGGCTGCATTGAAAACGAAGGTGCAATGCACCCTCTACAAAGGCACCCATAAATGAGACAACAAAAACCCTTGTATGTCATGAACCCCATGCCCAAAAGTCTAACCCCACTTCACCTCATATTCACACATGGATGAGATAGGTTTTCCTTAAGAAACACCTTTGACTTAGGGATTGATTGACCCAATAGGATGTCTTGACATCCCTCCTCTTGACCGCCTCTCCAACTCGGGGGTCAAATCCATGTTCCATGAAGAGATGCATCATCGGATGCTCATTTGTTGAAGATCATTTGGTTCTACAGGGCATTTTTGGCCCCAACACTTATTTTTGTAAATGGAATTTCCGCACCCCTGCGTGGGTCAATAATGTAATAGGTCTGCATGGATCATAGTTAGGTCAGTTACCTTGGGATCGCTTCACTAGGGGAATTCCTTTCATCGAGGGTTTTTTATCCTCAAGTTATCAATTGGGCTTTTCAGCCTTATTGATTTCCCTTGAGTTTTTCCCTCACACCTGCAATAATTCCTCCAAAGTGGTGAAAGGCGTCATAGTGGAGTTATCTCATGGTAACTATTTTTAGGAAATGATGTAAATGACCATGCAAGACATCTTAGAAAGTTTCGCGGAAATTTTTTAATTAATTAATTTTTAATTAAATTTTCCTTTAAATTTTCCTAAGTTTGGAGGTTTAATTATTTAATTAATTAATTATTTTTGAGCGAAAATTGTAAAAACTAGGTCCCTGGGATTTTGATAGGGGTTTTTGTGCTCAAAAGAAATGGAAAGACACCCCCTACATCCTTGGACCAAGTTCCAGCTTAGTCAGACAACTTTTGCTATGGGTTTGTCCACCAGGAGTCTAAGTTAGTGAAAAACAACAATTTTAATTGCTAAGTCTAGACATAGCAAAAATGTAATTTTTGTAATAATGAGTTAAAAGGGTAATGTAAATATGGATAAATGTGAGAGATTTTTCCTAACCCTTCCTAACCTTTCTTAACCTTTTCCAACCCTCACATCACCCCCTCACCTAGCCATTAAGCAAAAACATCACTTTTCCTAGAGTGGTGTTCCTCCCTTCTAGAAAGTTTCCAAAAAGTAAAAAAATAATAATAAAATTAATGGGAGACTTATGCTATCCCTTGGCATGCCTTTCCTAGCCTCCCACTTCCCTTTTTTCTTGATCCCAACACCTAACAACTCACCTCCCACTCATTTTCCCTAAGCAAACCCTAGATGGTGCGCCCCTCCCTTGGGATTCTAGTTTGTGCTTGGTGGTGGACACTTGGCATTGATCCAAGAGGGGTGAATTTTCCTCTCCAAGTATAAATAGAACCCTCTCCTCACTCTTTTCCCTACCATATCTTGAGCTATTGTTATGCTACTTGATTTTCACCACATCTCTCTCTCCTTCTTGTCCATCTTGCATTCATTCTTTTGCTCTTGAGGGTTTTGGAGCAAGTATTTCTCCAAGATTTATTGTTGAGTAATAAAGAGAAACTTTCGAGGATATTGGAAGAGCAACAAGTATTTTTGTTCTTGCTACACATGAGGTAATCTTGTAAGTTTGGTATGATGATTGCATAGAGTAGATCTTGGGTAAAGTGTTTTATTTGGGTAGATCTAACAACGAGTATTATTGTTAATCTATATATGTGGGTTTGCTAGATAGGGTGCAAGTATTTCATCTTATTATCATATTCAGCCATATTATCTTCTTGTATGCATATCACCTTGTGAAGTTTTGTAGGTTTGGCTTCAAGGGTTTTATTGGGAATGCCTCAAGGAAGAGTCTTCCTTTAAAGCACATATAAACTGATTATTTCTCATTCTTACTCATTCTCTTATTTCTGTTCATTCCATATGATATTTCAGCTAGCATAATATCTTAGATTGGTCACTTTAATCATACTTTATCATAAGTTTTCGAGGAGAAAATTTTTTGTGCTAAAACAAAAAAATTTTCTTCACATTGTTGGTTGTGTGTAGCTTTTCCAGCAAGCATAGCTCGCTGGGTTTTGCAGGTCTTCAATAGGTTGAGGGGGTTAAGTTGCCCTAAAACAACCACACAAGACTCCAAGACCCTTCTCTTCAAGTGGGTAACAAATCTCAACCTTTCTCTTCAATTTTCTAGCTTCTTGTGCATAGATCTATTCACTTTTGCTGATTTTTTTAGTGGCTCATAGCTTGGGAGGAGAATTGGTACGACCTACCTCCCATGTGTGAGCTTAGGGTAGCTTAGGGTTAGTTCAAATTTCATCTTTTGAAGTTTCAAGCACCTTCTTAGGTTAGGACGTGGGGTTTAGTGAGTATTTGTGTTGATAGTTGCTTTGGTTGCTCACTCACCTCACACCTCATTGGCACAATAAATGTAGGCTTGCCTCCACCTTGTGCCATTGAGTTGCTTGGATTGCTTTTTCACTTTCTCTTTCAAGTTTGTCTAATCTTAATAATTTCCTACACCTTGGGAGAGAAACCCCCAAAATCGTAAGGCTAGGATAAGTAATGTGTTTTGATCTTCTAATGCTTCAATGGTTTGAAATATTCTAGATCTAGATCTTCTCACACATTAATCCTTAGCTTAAGCCCTTGGGGCATAATCAACTTGTTTAGATCTAGTTGCATGTTATAAGATTTTTTAAAATCTATCTTGTTTACATGCTCTAATCCAACACACAGTAAATGGTTAATGCTTTAATGGTTTAGCAAGTGATTTATTTTTCATGTCATGACATCTTAAGGCCACGTGCCATCACACTTAAGTGAATATTGTTGGATAAGTTGATAGTGTAGGTACACTTCTAATCTTTCAAGCTTTTCTTACACACCTAATGCTTTAAACAAACACAAGATAAGTGGTATAAGCTTGAGTTCTTCTTTTTTTTCTTTGGCAAGTTGTTCTTGCCCTTGTGCATTAGTATTCTTTGACAAGCTTTCTCATGTTAATGGTTCAATCTTGGTGACAAACTAAATCGTTATTTCAGCTTGCTTTACTTGCTATACATGTGTTAAATGCTTCATTCTCATGCTTGAATAACACACTTAATAAGCTGAAATAAGTTTCGGTTTTGGCCATAAATCACCAATTTAAGGCACCTAAAAGTCACCTAAACACTCTTCAATACACTTAAAAGTCTAACCTATTGATATATCAACTTAATAGACTTAATAGGGTACCTTAAAACCACCATCTTCACCATCTAAAATGGGGATTGAGGAGGGCAATGGAAGGTGTTTAGGCCGGGGATGGCCTCGTGGCACGGAGCGTCCTTTCCATAAAAACTCAATTCTTTGGGCTGACCTGCAAAGCTAGGGTAGGCCTTGTTGCCTCACTTCTTGAGCATCCAACAACTACTTGGCAATCGGGGGAGGAGGTTTTGGGTGAATCTCTTAGTAAGGGTAATTCAAATTTTGCAATCTTAACGAACCCTTAACTCACTAAGCAAGTAAACCTTGGTTTAATTTAATTCATCTTATGGTTTAATACTTGCAACTTAATCATCTACAAGTAATACTTTGGGGTTAATTAACTAAGTATCATAATCATTGTGGAACATTTGTGCTTCAACTTCTAAATCTTCTAAGTATCCTTGTGAATGTTGGTGACAAACTTAATGTGTTGATGATGCTAATGCCTTGATCTTCTTTAATTCTTGCACATCTAAACAAAACGTGGTTAGCTTGTTGTGTTGTATCATTGTACTTCTAGCATTCTTAATTTGTAAGTACTTGTATCTAATCTTTGTGAAGTAACTATTCTTTTGTAATCTTTGTAAGTTTATTGTAACAAATCACCCTTTAACTTAGTTGACCCCTTGCCCAACCTTTAGGCACTAGTCTTAGTTGACTTAGGGAAAGGGCTAAATGACATAGCCTTGCAATTTGCATTGCTGCTTGTGCATCATAGGTTAGACTCCCCCAAACCTTAACTAATTAAAATCAACTCCTAGAACTTGAACGTTAAATCTCATCTAGAAACTAGGGTCTACCCCCCTTGGCATCCCTAGGAGTAAGCCTAGACGGAAGAGGTTCCGGTCAAAGTGACAACGTGGGCTGTGAACCTAGGCATTGTGCCTCCAAGGACACACTAAGTGAGCCAGACTTAGCTCACATTTGCAAGTGTGTATTAGGACGACAATACCTCCCACACCTAAATTTGACAAGTTGTATAATGTCTTTGAGCATTTGTTTAGTTTGAAAGGGGGGATTTGATGCACATGTTCAGGTGGTTTGATTATTAGACGTCGCTTGCTTGGCATGATTCTTGTGACTTATGGACCCTTGGAGGGCATATCTGTTTGTCCTTGCAGGACCTTTCCTGGTGAACATGTATTCATGAGGAGATGACTTGTTCAAACCTTCATGAGGGCTTTGGAGGCCAATGATGGTTGCAAAGATGCCACGTTTGGGGCAGGCTTGTGATTACCAGTTGCATAGTGAAGAAAGGGGGGTTTTGCCTTTGGACGCACTTTGGCATGGCCCGGGAGAGAGGTTCCCATCATCCCACACTTTGATGCTAGCATTTGGAGGCTTGGACGTCACCCTATGGCCCATGACGTCACCTAGGGCTAGGGTTTGATGGATGAATGATGTGGGAGATGCTTGATGAGGATTTTGACATGTGTAGGAATGGTTATTGGACTTTGGAGGCCTAACGCTGCACCTTCCCAGCTCAAGGTCCCTCATTCAGAGCCTAACATCACCCTAGAAGGGATGACATCACCATTTTTCGGGTTATTTTTATGTGAATTTTGGATTTCTGTAATTTTTATGAGCAAATTGAGAAGTAGGCTCTGATTTGTGAAAAGACACAACTTTTGATTAATAAGGCTAGGATTTCCCATATAAATATGGCTATCCTAATTCATTTTTCATCATAACTTTTCCTCACAAGAGGACTTTGGATTTGAAATTTTCTCCTTTATGGGGTTAATTGGCTGAAATACTAGTGCGCATCTCTTGGAGACTTGCTTGGGATATCTTTTTGGTGATTTGTGGTGGAAATTTCTGCAACTAGGTGTTTCTTGCTTGATTATTCTTGGCGAAACAAGTAAAATCTGCAATCTCTTTTCATGCTTTGAATGCTTATGGTGCATTTTACTTATCCATGTTTAAGATTATGAAATTGCTTTCTCTTAAACCCTAGGAGAGGGACACAAGGTGTTTCTCCCTCTCTCTAGTTCTTTCCACTCATTGAAATTGTCAAAGGTATCTTGCCTAGGGTAAGCTTTTAAAGCCCTAAAGTGTTAGCACTTTAGAAGCATTATTCTAGTTGCTAATTCCATAAATATATTTCAATAGTCTAAGGAAACAAAGATTCACTAGGGCCTAAAATTGCTTATTCTCTAGCTGAATTTGT
>ML800985.1:300832-321359 GCA_009831015.1 Picea engelmannii
ATATTTGACTCCATATTCCCTAAAGGCACTAGTTTCTACATTGCTCTTGTTGAGGGATTGATCAAACAACTTTTACACTCTCTTCTTTGAAGCTTTTACTAACTAATTCTAACCCTAGTTTAGCTTGAACTGCTAATTTTGTTTTTGTTGTTGTTGCAAAACATGTTGAAATATTGTAACTACAAAGATTATTCTAATTATTATTGATGTATTATTCATTAGATCAATCCCCTTTTGTGGATTGATCATGTCAGGTATTGTAAATGACCAAATCTCCTTTTGCAGATTGGTCAAACCCTAATTGTAATAGGCAGAATGAGAAGTCGGCCCCAGAATATATTAAAGGTGGTTATAACCATCCATAATAAGAAGTCGGCCCTGCCAGTGAAAAGACACCTCCGTCCACAAGTGCCAGATTGTATAAATAAAGAGGCTAGCGCCTCATTTGGACACACACTCACTTGTTCATCAGAGCACAAGTTCGGAGCTGTAGTTGGAGAAGAAAGAAGAGAGAGAGAGGCACATTCTTGGGAGAGGACTTTCTGTATTTGTTTAAGTTATCTCTTGGCATTGTATTGGCTATCTATATTAAGGAAGTTTTTGCTGGGTTTTCTCCCCCATGAGGGTTTCCTAGGATAAATGATGTGTCTCTTGTGATTGTGTATTTCTCAGTGATCCTATCTATGCTATGGTTATCTAGTAAATTGAAAAGAAACCTAATAATAGCTTAAACCTTAACATGGTATCAGAGCTAAGCTGAAGAGAGCATCTTTTACAAGAGAAAGAGAAAAACGTCACTGTTGCCGTACATGCAAATTAGGGATTTTTATTGAAGAAGAATTTCAGCCCCAAAACCATCTAGAAAAGTGCGCCCTCCCTCAAGGATAACTTTGGCATCCTCAGCGCAACTTTTCAGTGGCTAGATATCCTGGAAAGTGAAACCCTAGTTTTCACAAAGTACTAGAAGTACCAGAGTACCGGAAAACTAGTCCAGAAATTTGTTGATCAAGTTTGAAGGGGTAAAAGTTGGATTATCTAAAAACTAACCACACCAGGCTACTTGCCTCATCCTAGCGCACTTCCTGGTAAGCTCATAATTCAATTTTGAGCATTTTCATTTTTTGATCATTTTCCTAGCTCCAGGTAAAAGATGTTTGCAAGCACTAAGCTTGTTGACAAGCTAGAAGGTGTGGAAAACTTCCGTGCTTGGAAGTATAGGATTAGACTCATTCTTGAAGAGAATGACCTAGCAAGATTCATCAAAGAAGAAGTAATGGAACCCGACGATGCTGCAGATAAAGAAAAGCACCAAAAGGACACGATGAGGGCTAAAAGAATCATTGCAGATTCTATCAAAGATCACTTGATTCCTCAAGTGTCTTTAAAGAAGACTCCAAAAGAAATGTTTGATGCCCTAACCAGATTGTATGAAAGAAAGAACATAAACCGGAAGATGAATCTAAGAACTCAACTCAAGAATACAAGGATGCAGAAAGGAGAAGCGATCCAAGAATATTTCTCCAGAATATCTCAATTTAAAGAACAACTAGAAGCTATTGGAGATACTATAGACGAAGACGAACTCATAATGACGACCCTTAATGGTCTCACAAGACCTTGGGATGCATTCATCCAAACCATTTGTGCTATAAAGGAGAAGCTAAAATTCGACAGTCTTTGGGAAGAATGTATTCAAGAAGAATCGAGAGTAGCTAACCGAGAAACTTTACTATCCAGAGATGAAGATCAAGCCCTAGCTACTCACACTAAAGGAGGAAGAAAGAAGTCTTACTTCCAGAAAGAAACTCATAAAGAGTCTCACCCCCAAAACAAATTCATACATAAAGAATCTGAACCTAAGAGGTTCCAGAAGAAAGGACAAAGAAAAGAAAGAGACTTCTCATCTTACCAATGCTACTATTGTGATAAGATGGGACATATTGCGAGACATTGTCCAGCTAAACGAGAAGAATACAAGAGGAAAAATAAGAGGCACCATGCCCATGTAGTTGAAGATGAAGAACCACCTGCAAAGATGATAAGTGAATGCATTGAAGACTATGTCTTAATCTCGGCCCTCTCGGGATCAGTATCACCGGGAGAGGACACTTGACTCATTGATAGTGGTGCTTCCAAGCACATGACAGGTCAAAGAGATATTCTCTCTTGCCTTTCAAAAAAGAAGTTTTCTCAGAAAGTTACATTTGGAGATGATTATCAATACCCTATCAAGTGAGTGGGAGAATCAAACTACAAGCTTAATTCAAGGACTCCAATGAAGATGAAGGACGTACTCTATGTACCAGGTTTGACAAAGAACCTACTCTCCATATCAACTTTAGAAAAGAAAGGCTTCAGAATTGCCTTTATAGATGGAGAAGTTCTTATGTGGGCTAAGGGTAAAACCATGAAGAAGCAATCGTCATTGGAAAAGAAGAAGGTGGTTTGTATAAGCTAAAGGGTCATTCAGAAGTTGCCATGACCTATGCCATTGAGAATCCATGTGAACTTTGGCATAGAATATTAGCCCGCATCAACTACAAGGCGTTACCATACGTATGCAAGGAAGTTACAGGTCTACCAGAACTCAAGGTTGACCATGAATGTGTGTGCAATGGATGTGCACATGGGAAGAACATCAAGAACCCTTTTCCGAAACGAGACAGTAAAGCAGAAGGAGTCTTAGAACTCATTCAATCAGATGTGTGTGGCCCAATGCCATCATCCTCCATCAATGGGTATGTGTACTATGTATCTTTTATTGATGATTATTCTCGTAAGACTTGTTATCACACAGTTTGTAGCAAGGATAAACGACTATAAAATGGAGAGTCAAACTGGCGTAACATGAACCAATCACACCCAATGTCACCACAATGGGATGGTTCTTTCTATTTAGGGTGGTAAGGCCCAAGGGAGACGTCTCCGGTGACTTGGGGTTTTGAGAAGGCAAAAGATTACAGGATAAAGTAGTTATTCCCCCCTCACAAGTCACCACCGAGCAGATAGTCCGGCCAAAGGCCAATAATAAAGTAAAACCCCCAAAGAAATACACCAGCCTGGAACAAAGCAACAGTAAATTGATATATGCAAGCTAGTTCAATGGGTTAGTACTTCATATAAATAGATGACTATCTGATAAACATATAAGCAATTTAGCAATAAATATTGATGAAGTCAATGTTTATAAATAACAATGATAACTATGTCACTTCACCAATAAATACTGGAACGATATGGCATTCAATGTAATAAATCAACACTTCACTTAATTATGCCTTTAATCATTATTCAATTTCTCATAAAGAAAATGTCTAGCTGCACTAGTGATATTATGGCTAAAGATGACGACAACATATAGGGTTAGTACGTTAGTTTAGGCTAAGGTTAGTGAAGTTAGGGTTTTGATTCAAGAGTTTGAGAGTAGTTTTGATAAGGTTCACTTCAACGCATGAGGTCTTAGGATCAGTGCCTTAGGGTTAAATGGAGTCAATAGTGAAGGACGCAAGAGCTAAAGGAGGCAAAAGTCAAAACTGCTAAGGACTAGAGGGAGAAGTTTTGAGGTGTTGCTAAGGCAAGGCCTTAAAATCAAAACCCTAGGGGAGAGAGGCTCACTTTGGTGTAGGTGAACTAGGCCTTGGTGCTCTCTCCTCCTTCCTTAACTCAATGGAAAAAGGGCTAGCTGAAAGATGAAGCATAAAACCAAGGCTAGAGGGTTTGATGAAGCAAAGTGTTGCTACAACAAGGCTCTTTCAACAAGCCCTAGAGGAAAATCGGCCCAAAGTGTAGTAGGACTAGGTTTAAGGCATCTCTCTCTTCTTAGCTTATAGATAGTACGGCTAGAAATAAATAAAGAGAGAAAGGGAGTGTAGCAACGACTAGGCTCTCTCCTTCTTCATTGGCTGAAAACTTTCTCTCAATGGGGACATGAGACAAGGACCTACTTGTGTGCTTGTCACCTAGGGTTTTCTTCAGAAAAATCATAAATATATGCAAGAAATTAAACTACAACCATTCATTCAAGAAGTTTTGCAGAAAAAATAATTACAATTCACCAAGAAGAAGCAATGCAAACCCTAGTTGTAACACCTTCCATTAAGAGAAATGCCAAAACATGCCAAAATAATCCTCCTTCAACAAGTGCGCATCACTAAATCAGCCAATAACCCAAGAGAGGGCACAAATTTCAGACCTCCTTATAGAGTCAGTAAGTTTTGATGAAAAATGAAGGTAAAAATTCCTCATTTATATAGTACCATGACCTAATTTTACATTTTAGGCCATGAAAAAGGCCGACAAGGCCAAAATACTAAAATCATACTGTTTTACATTAAAATGTCAAATTAAAACCCTAATCAAGATGAAAAGAGAATAAAATCCCCTCCAAGGGAGACATTATCCCTTTTTAGGGCAAATGGGGCATCTTGGAGCAAAACGTTAGCCCTCCTTGGGCTTCTCCAACCTGCCACACGTGCCAATACTGCCCAGTTTGCCTCCCAACATGTCCATAATGTTGGATGACATCATGGCCATGATGGGTGACGTCCTAGGCCTTCAAAGGCCAACGTTCCACTGAAAAAGGGCCAATCCCCCTAGGTCAAGCTTTGTCGGGGTGCCTCTGGTGGAACGTCCTCTTCTCCTCTGGTGCAATGCCCCTGATCCATCTCTATCCTGTCTTTGACCCCCGGATGGGGTCTCAACATCCACCTTATGGGCTCTTCAACCCCATGGAGGTCCGAACTGATCATCTGCCCATGTGTACCGGTCCAAATGGTACTTGTCCGTCGGGCATGGTCCTGCACATCAAAAGCTACGCCCTCCATGGGCTCATCAGTCATAGGGATCATAGCAATGTCAATCACATTTCATCATCAATATTATTAAACATGTGAATAAAATCCCTAATGCATCAGTCAAAAGCTCAAAGATATTACACAAGCCTGCAATACAAGTCTGAAGAAAAGGACAGGGCGCCCTATTGGGCTAGTGTCTACTGGAAAAGGAAAGTTCCCGGAAGAGACCTCATCCAAACCATGTAAGTGGGTGATGTGGTCAGGGGATGTCCAAGCATGTGGGTGCAATGAGGGCCAAGGATGCAAAAATGTTACCTGTGGGTTCCTTTGTAGAAGGCGAGTTGTACCTGTCGTGGATGCATTCTTTCCAAGCCCATTCTTTCCTTTTATTCTTTTATCTTTTATTGCTTTTTGTTCAAGAGCTAATCATGGATTTTCAGAAATCCCCCCAGTGGCAAACCAAAACCTATAGACACATGCTTGCTAGGGAACCATGTCAATCCCCCCAAACATGGTCAAGTGGGCAAGTGTAAGGTCCAAGCAGTTATTAGAAACAAAAGGAATCAGATGCATACATTCAATGGTTTTGATGATCAAAGTGACACATACCATGATACCTGGACTAATTACCTCATGGAGCAAGAACCTTCTTTGATACAAGACCAAGTCGATGGTGATGGATGCTGCTGACAAGATAAAGATGCTGGAAAAAAGAAAAGGTGGGCCCTCCAGGGCCATGCTAAAGTCAATCCTACTCTCGATACTCCATGTCTAGGACTTGTGGGCCTTGAGACATGATCTCCTAGTTATCCCTAAAAGTGGGGGATAAGATCTGGCTCTAACTCGGGGAGATGTGCTCACCATAGAGCGCATGAGAATCTCAATGGATATGGCATAACCTGCTGACCTGCTCAATCTCAATAGAAGCATCAGTAACAAAATTGGGGTGGTAATGCCACCCCATCATAGATGTAAATATATAGATTGAAATAAAACAATCAATAATGTAAATGTGAAAGCAAACTAACATGCAATGCAAATGGTATGATACACGAATGCAAGAATGCCTACTTACCTGCACTTACCTGTAAAAGTCAGGCTCCCCCACCTTGGTGGGGTTTGAGGAGGTGCCCGCTGATCAATAATGGGCGCCTTCTCCCTTCCAAAGTGGACAAATAGTAGGAGTCATCAACTGATTCTCTTTCAACTTTGAAGGGCCCGAGCCATAACCGAGTGCTTCCCTTGACATTAGTTGGCTCTCCTTTCTGGGTGTCCCACATCCATACTACATCTCCTTCCTTGTATTTCCTGACCTTGTATTTGGTTGTCCCTTGGACGACCCTGGTGTATTGTGCAGAGGGAGGAGGGTGGGCTTCTGCTGTAAATACTTCTTGCTGGGATGGGCGGATTTGTACATCATTTTCTGCTTTCTTTAGTATCTTCATAGTCCCGACCTCTTTGCTTTTGAATTTGTCTAGGAGTTGTTGGTATTCCTCTTTCTTAGGCCATTTGATCTGATCAAAGTCCTCTTCTGTCACAAAAGGCATATCTTCTGGAGAATATTTATGAAGAGTTTGTATCATCTCGTCTTGTGCCTTGTCATCTTTGACTGGGTGAGTAATTTCTTGTACATGGCTTCTGTTTACTGGCACATTGAGGAGATGGTCTATTGTTCCACTTTTTAAAGGCAATTCCAAAAATGTGAGGTCCATCTCGAGGGTGCTGCCCAACATTGAAGCAAATTTCCTAGACAACAACATTCCCCACACATCTGGGACATCAACTATCACAATGTCAATGTGGATTACTTTCTCCGGGTACTCCTTAAGGCAAACTTCCACATTTTCAACTACCCCATGTCTGGGTATGGCTTTAGATTTGAAGCCACACACATTCCTGTAAGGCCGTGTGACCTTCAACCCTAATTGTTGCATGACTTTAAGGGACATCATTTTGGCACTTGCCCCTGTATCTAACATGGAGTTGTTGAGGCTCTTGTTGTTCATTGTTAAAGTCATGAAAAAGGGAGGGTTTTCACCGTATTGGACCCTAAAGTGATCGGCTTGCAACATGATAGGAGGGTCCATGGTTCCATCTGATTCTTGAAAGAAATTGTCAAAATGTTTCTTAATAGATGGGACCTTAATGACTTCCTTCAGGGGGATAGTTACATGCATCTTAGATAGTGCCCCTTCAAAGTCAAAGTTCAAATCAATCCCTTCATTCTTGGACGTTTTGGGGAGAAGTACGTCTAAGGGGGGTTTTGTTTGGTCAATGGCAGGTTGGTTCATCTTTTTTCTCCTATATACCTGGAGCTCTTGTTTCTTTAGCTTTTCTCTTGATTCCTGGTCTAGGTTGTTTATTACTGCCATTCTGTATGACCTGGCTGCTTTTTTCATGGCCTCTTGATGTTCTTTAGCGGTGATATTTATCTAAGGGCCTTCCATGAGATGGCCTATATTGTTCACTTGTTGATGGCCATTATGACTGTAAAGACATTCAAGCTCCCAATGTGCTTCATTGCATTCTAGGCACCAAGGGTTTTCATCGACAATTTGTGAATTGATCATGTCGGGTATTGTAAATGACCAAATCCCCTTTTGCGGATTGGTCAAACCCTAATTGTAATAGGCTAGATAAGAAGCCGGCCCCAAAATATATTAAAGAGTCCCCATAATATATTAAAGGTGGTTATAACCACCTAGAAGAAGAAGTCGGCCCTGCCAATGAAGAGACACTTCCACACGTGCCAGAATTGTATAAATAAGGGAGGCCAGCACCTCATTTAGACACACACTCAACTCACTCATCTAGTGCGCAGGTTTTGAAGGAAGCTGTAGTTGCCGGTTGTTGGAAGAAGGAAGAGAGAGAGGCATGTTGCTCAGTGTTGGATATTCTCTGTTGTTTGGTTCATTATCTTGGCATTGTATTGGCTATCTATATTAAGGAAGTTTTGTTGGGTTTTCTTCCCCTTGAGGGTTTCCCAGGATAAATGCTTGTGTACTCTTGTGATTGTGTTGCTCTCAGTGATCCTGTCTATGCTATTGTTATCTCGTAAATTGAATGTAACTTAATAATAGCAAAAACTTTAACATGGTATCAGAGCTAAGCTGAAGAGAGCATCTTTTACAGGAAAAAGAAAAACGTCAATGTGCGCCTCAAATCCTCAAAATTAGGATTTTTTATTAAAGAAGGTTTTTAGCCTCAAATCCATCTAGAAAGGTGCGCCCTACCTCAAGGAACATTTTGGCATCCTTAGCGCACTTTTTCAGTGGCTAGATCTCCCGGAAAGTGAAACCCTAGTTTTCACAAAGTACCAGAAAACCAGAAGTACCAGTGTACTAGAAGTACTAGAAAACCAGAAGCACCAGTCCAGAAATCCGCAGATCAAGTTTGAAGGGGTAAAAGTTGGATTTTCTGAAATCTAAACACACCAGGCTGCTTGCCTCAATCCAACGCATCTTTTGGTGAGTTCAGTTTTCAGATCCAAGTAATTTGATTTTTTATTATTTCTATAGCCCAGAGGGCTAGGGTTTCTTCTACAAGAAAGAATGGCTACTAACATGAGGGTAGAAGACAGGCTGGAAGGATCTAGAAACTTAAGATCTTGGAAGCATAGGTTGTAGATGATTCTAGACGAGAATGATTTCCTATAACATGTTACAGTGGGTGTACTAGAACCAGAGGAAGAAGATCAAAAGACCAAGCATAAGAAGAATTAAAAGAAAGCAAAGAGAATCGTGTCAGATTGAGTAAATGATCACTTGATCCCTCATATATCTGAACTACAGAGAGCAAGGCAAATGTATGAAGCACTCAACAGGTTATATGAAAGCAAAGACATTAGCCGGAATCTTACCTTAAGAAATCAGCTTCGTAATATGAAGATGGACAACTCAGAATCTGTCACATCCTATCTTATGAGAGTTTCTCAGATCAGAGATCATCTTGCAGCTATTGGAGATGTCATTAGTGACAAGGAGCTTGTAACCACAACCCTAAATGGGTTTCCAACATTTTGGATTCCTTTTGTACAAGGAGTCTGTGCAAGAAGCAAGTTACCCAAGTTTGATAAGTTATGGGCAGATTGTACACACGAAGAATCTAGACTTGGAGACCAACATAAGAGATTAATTGTTGATGAAGAGGAAGCTCTTACAGTTCAAAAGAACTCTATAATCCCCTTGGAGCATGTGTTTTTGTTTTATTTTACTTATCGGCATGTATTTTCAGCAGGGTGTTTTGAGCTTGACTCCATAGTCCAACAGAAGGCGACTGGAACTACTTGTGCTTGGCAGCTCTCAGGGAGCATGCCATCCCCTGTGGTGCCAAATGTTATCACCAATAGTTTTCAAGGGCAACAGGGTATCTAGGTCCGCGGCCTGCACACGAAGCATCTGAGGGAAACACCCAGAGCGGTCCAACATGGACTCAAATCAAGCAAGTGAGTTCGGCTTTCAACGACGGAGATTGCTCACGTAGATGAGATCAACGGTTTGCAGGTATTCGGGATCCTAAAGTAGCTCGGAGTTTAAGGCAAAGGCTTAAGATCAAGGGACAAGCAGGGTGTCATCTGGGCTGTCGGATCAACTTTTCGCGAGTCGGGAAAGTAAGAGAGCAGAGTCATCAGAACTCGCTAAACGCAAAACCTCGAAGTGACCTGTGCCGTCGAACTAGAAGAACACGTGGCACGAGAGTAGCATTTCGCTGACTCGCAGGAAGGAGCAGTCAAAGGGCGAGTAATGAAGACTCGCGAAGCATGAAGTCGCAAAATAATCCAAGCCGTTCGCTCCAGCAAGACGCGTGGCGCCAGATCCAATCACAAGAGAACTCATTATGGGGAGGCTGATAGGGAGAGGTCCCGATAGCCCAAGTCCTAGATCGCCGAATTAGTTTGGATCGTCCGATCAAAGGGGGTACGTGGCACTCGATCCGAGTGTCGGGATTTCACTTACCGAGGGTTTGAACATGAAGCGCAACACAAGTTCGTGAAACGCAAAATTGGGACGTGCCTGGGGACTAGACTCACGGTCACTGCCCAGGGTCATATGGAAGCAGAGCTAAATGAAGGTGGGCTCTTGATTGAGAAACGGTCGGCCGGAGTTTTCGAAGGGGTGATCTTGGCCGTCGGTTTGAAGAGAATCCAACCACTGATCCAAAGGGGGCCGTTTCACGATTTCAGGCATCGGGACATTGGAGGTCAAGAGGAGTGAAAACTCCCGAAATGCGAAGCCCCAAAATGTTATACGTAATAAGCATGAGGTCACAGCCTGCGGTTGCATGGGGCAATGGGAAGAAGCTGCGCGAAAGGATGGAGTGCCTGAGTTGGTTACAGAGAAAGAGCTGCATGGCCTCGAGGTGCCGAAATTGACTGAAGCGAATTGTGAGTTCACTTGGAACATTCGTGGGTGTCAGGGCTCCATCCACTTCTCGATGAAGTAGTTAATGGAGGTAGGTACCAGTAGCTGAAACCTCAGGTAAGCCATGAATAGAAAACCAGAAAGAACTGGCCGTGGAGGCAGGCTGACATCCTAGAGTTCCTCTGTAAATGGGTTTTCCCGCAAAGTCCATGCTGTTTTAAATTTGCGCCTGACAGAGGAAAACATGTGCAGTCTGACAGGAGAAGAAGAAGACGTGAAGCCTTGAATACAGTGACCAGAGCGTGCTTCTGTAGGGAGCAAGTTGCTTTGAGTATATATACTTAGTTTTTATATTTTGTAATGGTTGATGGTTGAGCTGAATTCACGATTGTAAAGTTTTAACGAGGCCTCTGGTTCTCTGGTTATGCTATGTATTTGAGACTTCTTGTTTAATGAAAGTTAGCTCCTCTCCATCTCTTTGTAAACACTGTGTTAAGAGATTCGGAATTGGAAGATCCAGTCGAGGGTTGTGATGTTGTTGTGATGTAGGTTTGATCACTGCAATAGTTTCACTAGTTTTAATCAGTCTTCCGTGTTATCTTTTCCCCCTCTTATACTGAGTAACTCGGAATTGGAGGATCCAGTCGAGCTGCTACAGTAGCATTGTGATGAAGGTTTGATCATCGTGTTGTTGTGGCTGTGTCGTTTAGACACATCTTAGTGTCTAAAGCTTTGGGTTTGAGAGGATCTCACTCTTGAAGCTTTTCTTACTTAGGCGGCTAGAAGACCTGATGTCCATAGCAGGCCCTTACATCTCCTCACCAGCTCTTCCCCCTACTCACCCTTTACAACAAATCACTGACTGAAATTAGACCAAGACCTCACTTGTCTATGCATGCCAACCCAGTTTTCTGAGTTAAATCGATATAATCTTGAGACTGTGTCCATTATACCACCCTTAAATTTATTCATTGTGACATACAAACTGATGGGTACTGGGCTTACCTGTACCACAATCCAGAGGTGACTTCTAGTGCTAACATATTGATACTCATAAAACTACAAGTAGATTGATTTAACAATTAAGATTACTTGTGTTGAGAGCTTAAATAGATGAAATAACAAGTGCTTAAAGAAAATGTACAAGAAATGAAAGTGCTTCCAAGAGCTTATACAAGAATGAAAAAGGAAATGCTTCTAACTATTATGACATGTAAACAATGAACTAAAAAGGAAATTAAATGAAACTAGAAGCATAAAAGCATTAACCATTTAGCATGCTAAACTTGCCTTACGATACTGCATGGGTGGCTAAGTCAGTCCTCTTTGCAGGGTGTAGGCAAAAGAATGAAAAAAGAAAATAACTTGACTTGAAAAGAAAGCAAGTAAACCTAGCCACACAACCTTGTCTTAAGGACAAGTGGGGTAACAAGATAAAAACTTAAAACAAAAAATTACTCCTAAATCCTAGCCTTATGATTTAGCATGGGTGGCAAAGCCAAGCCTCTTTGCTAGTTGTAGGCAAACATATATAAAAAAACGCAAAAATTTTAGTAAACTTGAGAAATGCAAGCCCAAGAGACTCTCTTTGGGCTTACTTACAATGTGAGAAAGTAGAAGAAGAGGGTATTCAATACCCTTGCTTGGGAGGTTGTTTGTTGGTGATTTGTGGCTCCAAATGGGCAGCACCTCTCCTTAACTGGTTCAGATCTGCAGAAAATCAACAAGTAAAACCTGTTGGAAAAGCTGCAAAACAACCAATAAACCTTGGAAGATTTTTGTTAGAACAAACCAAAAATTTTAGATAGCAAAAAAAACATATAATTGAAGATTAAATGACCTATTCTACTGCAGAAATATACCCAAAAATGCTACAAAAATATGAGTGTAAGAACATAAAATTTAGAGGGTTTCAAGTGGGTGATGGGACAAATTTCCAGATCTAAAATTTATCCTTCCTTAACCCTTAGTGACCTGCAACAATAGAGCTCAAGCTACAAAATAAAGAAGGAGGTGAGTAGATCCCAAAAACATTAACAAAATACTTTGCTAAATAAATGAAACTACTACACTAAGATCTAGAGCAATACTACTATAGATCTATCGAAGCAAAATACTTTTCTTGGATCTCCTACTCTTGATCTAGAAACTAAAATCTCAAAGAACCAAGATACAAATCATCTCCAATAAGATCAAAAATCAAGCACCAAGAAGACTCCCAATGTCAAACATTTCCTCCAAAGATTCTTTTATTAGAAGCAAGCTTGAACAAATACTTGCCACAAGCTTGAGAAGAAAGAATAAGAAGAAGAAGAGAGAGAGAGAGAGAGAGAGAGAGAGAGATTTGGGTATAGTAACAGTAGCTGAGAATAGATGTGTGAAATGAGGGATGGGTGAGCATTTTTTTATACTTGGGAGAGGAGAGAGACCCTTATTGGATGAGTTACAAGTGTCACACATCCAAGAGAAATAGACAAAGTCAAGGAAGAGTCACTTTTAGGGTTTTGGTAGCGATTTAGGGTTTGAGGGGTGAGGTGTAAAGGGGGAAAACACCTGTTCCTATGGTCAAACATTAAGTTAAACACTGTTATCCCCTAGCTTGGGGATAACTAAGGAGATTATGTCTCAAGGCCCATAGGTCCTAGACATGGAGTACCGAGAGCCATATTGACTTGAGCTTGGCCCTGGAGGGCCCATATTTCTTCTTCAACGCCTCCATTCTGTCAGCAACAACAACATCCATCCCATCGGCCTGGTCCTTCAGCACCAGTGGGTCTTGCTTCATGAGGTAATGAGTCCGTGTATCATGGTATGTGTCACTTTGATTCTCAAAACATTTGAATATGTGCATTTAATTCTTTTTTGCTTCATGACGTGTGCTTGGACTTTATGCCTTTCCACTTTTCCACACTTGGGGGGAATGACAAGATGCCCTAGCAAGTTGGTTCCCTTAGGATTTGAGTTTCCACTGGGTGGGTTCATGAAAGGTCATCATTCATTCCCACCATACTTATCACTTTTCATCATTTTCCCTCTCATCCATCCCCTGCATTGTTTCGGGCATTGAATTTGCCAAGCTAGCAAAGGGTTGTACCTTGCCTTGTGGGAAGAAGGGGCTAAAAGCCTAGAGGGTAAAAGTAGCTGGCAAAAGATAAAATCCAAAAGATCAAAACCTTCAGATGCTTTGCCTAGGGATCCTCGAGAAAGCAATAAAGGGCTTCTTAGCAAGAAATGGAGGGACCCATAAAATAATAAAATCAAGACCTAGTTGGAGGATAGGGGGTCTCATCACGAGCCAGCCTATTAGGTCCATGGGCATGTAGAGGTATGACACTACCATTCAGCTGGTCACCACGCCAGGGTAATGGCTCTTGGTGGCATAGCCAAGAGAAAGGGGGTCTCATCACTAGCCAACCTTCTTATCTCTGTGAAATGCTTGTGGGTAACATTGTCACCACTGGTCACCATGCCAATGTAGTGTCCCCCAACTATTTTCTTCAAAGAAAAAACAATAAATTAAAAAGGTAAAAGGCATTGAATGGGCTTGGAAACGTTTGCATCCATGACAAGGTGCAACTCACCCTCTTCAGAGGCACCCACAGGTAAGCCATACATTTCCCTGTCATCACTGCACCCATTGCTCAAACATCCCCATACCACCTCATCCACTTACATGACCTGTATTGGTCTTTACTTGGAAACATCCCACATCCAATGAGAATTAGCCCAATAGGACCTCCTAAAACCCTCTCCAAACCTAGCTTGTAGAATAACATCACGTCTTTGAGAACTTGTCTGGGAAAGGGGGGTTTTATGCACATGTTTATATAACTTGATTATTTGACGTGATTGACATTGCTATGATCCTTGTGACTTATGAGCCCATGGAGGGCGTACTTCTTGTTGCAGGGCCACACCCGACGGATAGGTACACATGGGGAGATGATTAGTTCAGACCTCCATAGGGTTAAAATCCCACCAAATGGATGTTGTGACCCCGACCAGGGCAGACACATATCAGAGGTTTGCACTGGAGAGAGAGGAGTACGTTCCACCAGCGACAACCTGATAGGCCTGAACCTAGGGGGCCTTGCCCTCTCACTATGATGTTGGCTTTGGAAGGCCCATGACATCACCTTTGTGACCCTTGACGTCACCCAACGTTTTATGCACACGATGAAGGTAGTTGTGTGCCAAGTGGCATGTGTGGCTTGATCCAGAGGCCTTGGGAGGCCTAACATTTTGCTCCTGGAAGCCAACGTTTCACCTATGAGGCCCAACGCCACCTTAGAAGGGCACAACGTCACCTCTTTTGCTTGATTTAGGGTTTAATTTGTCAATTTTATGTAAAAAACTAGATAGTACATGTAAATTGACCATGTCGGACTTTTTGACCTAATTTTGTAAATTAAAGGTCATTTTCACTGTATAAATAAGGGTTTTTTCCCTTGTATTTTTCATCATATTTCACTCACACAAGTGAGGTCTGGAATTTGCACCCTACTTAGGGTTTATTGGTTGAAATTTGGTGCGCAGTGCTAGGAGGAGGCTAAATTTGGTGTTTCTTGGCATTTTTCTTGGTGGAAAATCTTCAACTAGGCTTATTGCTAGATTATTCTTGGTGGATGTAAGTGAATTTCTGCAATCATTCTTTGTTTTGAATGGTTATGGTACATTTACTTTGCATTTATTCCAAGATTATGAAATTGCTAGTTTAAAACCCTAGGAGAACAAGCACATGTTATTGTTCTTGTCTTGACAATTTTTGACCTACTAGATTGTGCTAGAAACCCTCCTTACTTGAAGCATTGTGTTAAGGGCCCTGTTGCCGTCCATATACACACTTGCAAACGTGAGCCAAGTCCTGCTCACTTAGTGCGTCCTTGGAGGCACAATGCCTAGGTTCAAAGCCCACACTGTCACTTTGGCTTGAACCTCTTCCGTCTAGGCTTACTCCTAGGGAAGCCAAGGGGGGTAGATCCTAGTTTCTAAATAAGATTTAGTGTTTAATTTCTAGGAGTTGATTTTAATTAGTTAAGGTTTTGGGGGGAGTCTAACCTACGATGCCAAGGCAACAATGCAGGATGCAAGAGTTATTTATGTCTATCAAGCCTTTCCCTAAGTCAACTAAGACTAATGCCTAAGGTTGGGCAAGGGGTCAACTAAAGTTAAAGGGTGTTTTATTACAAGCAAGATTACTAAGATTATACAATTACTCACCACAAGATTAGATATAAGTACTTACAAATAAAGAATACTAGATATACAATAATACAATATAACAAGCTAACCATGTTAGTTTAGATGTGCAGGAAGATGGAGACAATCAAGACGTGAGCATCATCAACACATTAAGCCTAAGCATGCTCCAATAACACTTACTCTATTGGACTGCTCCTCAATGGCAACATCAACAACCAGAAATCACAAGGACACTTAGAAGATTTAGAAGCTTTAAACACAAGTGTTCCACAATACTTAAGATATTTAGTTATTTACCCACAAAGCATTACTTGTTAATGAGATTGGAAGATTTATACTTACAAGTTTTAAACTTTAAGATATGTCAAGTTAGACCAAGGTTTATTAATTGCTTAGTGAGTTAAGGGTTTTAAGATTTCAAAGATTTTAATTACCCTAACTAAATGTTTGACCAGAAACCTCCTCCCCCAATTACCAAATGGTTGTTGGATGCTTAAGAAGTGAGGCAACGAGGCCTACCCTAGCTTCACAGGTCAACCCTAATGAACCGAGTACTCCCTGGAAAGGACGCCGTGCACCGTGAGACCGTCCCCGGTCTAGCACCTTCCGTTGTTTTCCTTAATCCCCGTTTTAGATGGAAAAGATGGTGGTTTTAGGCACCCTATTAATTCTATTAAGTTTATATATCAATTGGTTAGACTTTTAGGTGTATTAGAGAGTGTTTTAGTGACTTTTAGTTGCCTTAAAATGGTGACTTAATGTCAAAATCGAAACTTTTTGCAGCTTCTAATGATGTGTTATTAAGTGTGAGATTTAAGCACATTAACACATGTAAAGCGTGTAAAAGCAAGCTGAATAACGATTTAGTTCATCACCATTAGTTATGCCACAATATGGAAAGCTTGTTATGAAATAATGCTATTTAACAAGGGCAAGAACAACTTGCCAAAGAAAGAAAGAAAGGCTTAAGCTTATCACCACTTAGCCATTGATTGTTATAGCATTAAGAGAGAATGTTAAGTGTGCAGAACAAAGCTCAAGATTTAGGTGTGTGCCTACACTATCAACACATCCAACAATACATTAACTTAAGTGATGGCAAATGGCCTTAAGTGTGAAATAACATGAAAGAGAAAACCACTTATTATACCATCAATGCATTAAACCTTTTAGTGTGTTGGATTAGAACATGTAAAATAAGATAGAACTTGAGATAGTTTAAACATGCAAATAGATTATGCCCCAAGGGCTTAAGCTAAACCTTAATGTGAGAGTGAGATTTAGATCTAGATAATTTTAACCATTAAGCATGAATAGATCATTAGCACATTAAAACCCTAGCCTTACGATTTTGGGGGTTTCTCTCCCAAGGTGTTGGCAATTATTAGGTTAAGAGATATCTTGGAAAGAGAAAGAAAAGCGAAGTAAGAAACTAACCACTATCAACAAGATACTCACTAAACCCCACGTCCTAGCCTAGAAGACGATTTTTAAAAGGAAAACTTGAAATTTGAACTATCCCTAAGCTCACATGTGGGAGGTAGGCTATAGCAATTCTCCTCCCAAGCTATGAGGTAGCAAAACTAACTAAAAAGTGAAGAAATTATGCACAAGGAGCTAGAAAATTGAAGAGAAAGGTTGAGATTTGTTACCCACTTGAAGAGAAGGATCTTGGAGTGTTGTGTGGATGATTTTGGGTAGCATAACCCCCTCAACCTGATAAGAACCTGCAAAAACCAGCGAGCTATGCTTGTTGGAAAAGTTACACAACAACAAAAGATGAAGAAAAAATTATACTTTTGGTAGAAATTTTTCACATAAATTTTTTATGGAAAAAATTGATTTTAGATGACCATTCTAAGGTGTTAAGCTAGATGAAGTATTGAATGAAATGGACAGCAAGAAAGAGATGAGAAAACAAGGAGTTTGAGTAAGCTTGAGGGAAGACTCTTCCTTGAGGCTATTCCAACAAAACCCTAGAAGCAAAATCTGCAAAACTTTAACAAGATGTGAGGCATACAAGAGATAATATGGCTGAATATGCTAGCAAAATGAAATGCTTGCACCCTGTTGCCGTCCTAATACACACTTGCAAACGTGAGCTAAGTCCGGTTCACTTAGTGTGTCCTTGGAGACACAATGCCTAGGTTCACAGCCCACGCTGTCACTTTGATCGGAACCTCTTCCGTCTAGGCTTACTCCTAAGGAAGCCAAGGGTGGTAGATCCTAGTTTCTAGATAAGGTTTAGAGTTTAAGTTCTCTAAGATACTAAGTGTTCCATGAGATTAAGATACTTAGTTGATTAACCACAAAGCAATACTTGTAGACTAGATTGAGAGATTAAGTTCGCAAGTAATAAACCACAAGATAAATTAAATTAAGCCAAGGTTATTAAATACTTAGTGATTAAGGGTTTTTAAGATTGAAAAGATTTTATTACCCTAACTAAGTTTTTCACCAAAAACCTCCTCCCTCGATTGCCAAATAGCTGCTGGATGATGAAGAAGTGAGGCAACGAGGCCTACCCTAGCTTCACAGGTCAGCCCAAAGAATTGAGTTTTTATGGAAAAGACGCTCCTTCGTGTCGTGAGACCATCCCTGACCTATCACCTTTCGTTGCCCTCCTCAATCCCTGTTTTAGATGGTGAAGATGGTGGGTTAAAGTACCCTATTAAGTCTATTAAGTATGTATATCAATTGGTTAATCTTTTAGGTGTATTTTAAAGTGTTTTAATGTCTTTAAGATGCCTTGAAATGGTGATTTAGTGTCACAACCAAAACTTTTATGAGCTTAGAAAGTGTGTTGTTTAAGCATGAACACATATAAGCAATGTAAAAGTAAGTGGAATAACGATTTAATTTGTCACCATTCACTAGATCATTAACATGAAAAGCTTGTCAAATAAAAAGCTAATAACACAAGGGCAAGAACAACTTGCCGAAGGAAAAGAAAAGAAGCTCAAGCTTATTACCACTTATCTTATGTTTATCAAAGCGTTATGATGAGAAAGGATTAAGTGTGAAAAGCTTGAAGATTTAGATGTATGCCTACACTATCAACTTATCAACAACACATTCACTTAGGTGTGGTGGCAAATGGCCTTAAAGATATGATAGCATGAAATGAAAACCACTCACTAAACCATCTAAGCATTAACCATTTAGTGTGTTGGATTAGAGCATGCAAAATAAGATAGATCTTTACAAGATATTATAACATCCAAATAGATCTAAGCAAGTTGATTATGCCCTAAGGCTTTAATTTAAGTATTAATGTGTGTGGAAATCTAGATGATTTTAATCATTAAAGCATGAAAGATCAAAAACACATTACTTGACCTAGCCTTGCGATTTGGGGTATTCCTCTCCCAAAGTGTAGGCAATTGTTAAACTTAAAACTTGGAAAGAAAAGAGAAAGGTAAGTAAGCAAGACAAGCAAGAGAGGAAAGCAAGAGATCTCACCAACCCCACATCCTATCTCAAGGAAGTGCTTTAGAAATGAAAGAACTTGAAACTAGCACTAACCCTAAGCTAGCCTAAGCTCACACTTGGGAGGTAAGCCGTACCAATTCTCCTCCCAAGCTTATGAGCCACTAAACATTTGCCAAAAGAGTAGATCTATGCACAAGAAGCCCTAAAACTTGAAGTAAAAGGTTGAAAAATAGCTACCAACTTGTAGGAGGGCCTTGGAGTGTTGTGTGGATGTTTTTGGGTAGCATACTCCCTTCAACCAGATCTGAACCTGCAAAAACCAACAAGCTATACTTGCTGGAAAAGTTACACACAAAAATCAAAGTAAAGAAAAACTTTTGCTTTTTAGGGCAAAAATATTTCATAAAAGAAAATTGATGAAAAATTTAGATTTAGATGACCAATCTACTATGTTAAGCTAGTTGAAATATATATGGAGTGAACAACAATAAGAAGAAGAGTAAAGGATGAGAAAAATGGAGTTTTTATGTGCTTTAAGGGAGGACTCTTCTTTGAGGCATTCCCAATAAAACCCTTGAGGCCAAACCTGTAAAACTTGACAAGATGATATGCATACAAGAAGATAATATTATTGAATATGCTAATAAGATGAAATACTTGCACCCTATCTAGCAAACCCACATATATAGATTAGCAAGAATACTCATTACTAGATCTACCCAAGTAACACTTTACCCAAGATCTAATCTACGCAATCACCATGTCAAACATTTACAATATTACCTCACATGTAGCAAGAACAAGAATACTCATTGCTCTTCCAATGATCCTCCAAATTTTCTCCTTTTATTACCCAAGAATAGATCTTGGAGAAATACTTGCTCCAAGACCTTAAGAGCCAAAGAATGGAAAGATGGAACAAGAGAGAGAAAGAGAGTGTGGTGAAAATCAAGTAGCATAACAATAACTCAAGATATGGTAAGGAAAAGAGTGAGGGAAGGGTTCCTTTTATACTTGGAGAGGCCAACTCACCCCTCTTGGATCAATTACAAGTGTCCACCACCAAGCACAAGAGGGAATCCCAAGGGTAGGGCCCACCATCTAGGGTTTTAAGCTTAGATCTAGGGTGTGGATGAGTGAAGGAGTGTTGGGATCATAGAAAAAGGTAGTGGGACAATAGGGGATGTGTGCTAAGGGAGAGGAGAGGCCCCAAATAATTAAAACAATTTTCTAGAATTTTCTCCAAGAGGAGGGGACGTAACTCTCCTAGGAGAGCGCACCTTTTAGGGTTGAGGTGAGGAATGGGGGGGAGTAAATGAGGGAAAGGGGGTGGAGTTAAGCTAGGAGGGGACATGGGGGGGTGAGGGAAGGCAAACCACATGGTATAGGCCCCCCCCACACATCAACTTCAAGTTACAACATTGTGCTAGCTAGGGAGGGCGTCACTTTCCCTAGGGGGCGTGAGGGTTTGAGTGATGTGAGGGGTAAGGGTGTTCTAAAGGTTAAATCAAGTTGGGTTGGGTAGGAAAGGGTTAGGAAACCTCTCTCTATATTTATCCACCTTTGCATCATCCCTTTAACTCATTATTACAATTTTTCAGTGTTCCACGGGGACGTGTCCCCCAGGGTGGGGGACGCAGGGGACGCGTTCCCCACGTCCCCGGGACGGGGGGACTCCAGGGGGGACGTTTCCCTAAAACCTAAGTAAGAAGTTGGAGTTGTAAGGTGTTTTGGTGTGCA
>ML800985.1:361345-388866 GCA_009831015.1 Picea engelmannii
GGCTTCCATAGGAGTAAGCCTAGACGGAAGAAGTACCTGCCAAGGTGACAGTGTGGGCAGGGACTTAGACATTGTGTCTCCGAGGGCACACTAAGTGAGCCGGACTTAGCTCACGTTTGCAAGTGTGCATTAGGGCGACAACACACCCTATTAGCAAACCCACATATATAGATCAACAATAATACTAGTTGCCAATCTACGCAAGTAAAATACTTTACCCATGATCTACTCTATGCAACCCATGATGCCAAATCCACAATATTACCTCATATGTAAGCAAGAAACTAGAATACTCGTTGTTCTGCCAAAATCCTCCAAAGTTTCTCTTTATTACTCAAAAAAAATCTTGAAGCAAGAATTTGTTCCAAAACCCCTAGCAAAAGAATGGAAGCAATAATGGAAATGAGAGAGAGAGAGATGAGGAAGAAATCAAGTAGCATAACAATAGCTCAAGACATGGTGAAGAAATGAGGGTGAGAGGGATTCTATTTATACTTGGAGAGGCAAACTCACCCATCTTGGATCAATGCCAAGTGTCCACCACCAAGCACAAGAGAGAATCCCTAGGAGGGGGGCGCACTTTCTAGGCTTTTGGCTAGGAGTGGAGTGGAATAAATGAGAAGTGGGGAGTGGGGCTAGGTTAAAAGGTGACGTGGGAGGTTAGGGAGGGCGCATCACATAAGAGAGGGGTCCACCACCCCTTGCAAGCTCAAGTTACAACATTTCACCTACAAGGAGGGCGTAGCTTCCCTAGGGGGCATGAGGGTTTGAGTGCGTGAGTGGGTAAAGGGGTGTGCAAAAGTTAGAAAATGTTGGGTTGGGTAGGTTTAGGCTAGGAAACATCTCTCCAATCTTTTTCCATCTTTACATCATCCTTTTAACTCATTATTACAAAAATTACATTTTTGCTATGTCTAGACTTAGTAATTAAAATTGTTGTTTTTGACTGACCTAGACTCCTGGTGGACAAACCCATAGCAAAAGTTGTTCGACTGAGCTGAAACTTGGTCCAAGGGTGTAGGGGGTCTCATTCCATTTCTTTTGAGCACAAATACCCCTATCAAAAGTCCAAGGACCTAGTTTTTACAATTTTTGCTCAAAAATAATTAATTAATTAAATAATTAAACCTCCAAACTTAGGGAAATTTAATTAAAAATTAATTAATTAAAAAAAACTAATGTAGACTCGTCGGAATTCCGCGAAACTTTCTAAGATGTCATACAGGGTCATTTACATCATTCCTAAACAATAGTTACTAGAGGATAAGCCCATTGGAACACCCTTCACCACTTTGGAGGAATTATTGCAAGTGTGAGGGAAAATCTCAAGGGAAATCAATAATGCTGAAAAGCCCAATTGATAACCCGAGGATAAAAAACCCTCGATGAAAGGAACTCTCCCAATGAACCCATCCCAAGGTAACTGACCTAACTATGACCAATGCAGGCCTATTACATTATTAACCCACGCAGGGTTGCGAAAATTCCATTTACAAAAAGAAGTGTCGGGTCCAAAAATGCCCTGTAGAACCAAATGATCTTCGACAAATGAGAATTTGATGATGCATCTCTTCATGGCACATGGATTTGACCCCCTAGTTGGATAGACGGTCAACATGCCCTACCATTGTAGCACCCTAGCATCATTTTCTTCATCAAGCTGTCATTTATTTCATCCTTGAGCTAAAGGAGGAAAACCGCTAGGGCTTAGGGTTACCTACTTCCTAGTGGCCATTTTTCTCCTAGGGTTTAGTAATTAAGGCCTTGGGTTTCCAAAACCTCAATCATTGACCTTCTTGTCTCTAGCTCTCACATTATCATTTGTTCCTTCAAGTTTGTTGCTGCAAAGTGACTCCATTAGCCCTAAAAGGCACTGATTTAGGCCTTGAATTTGATTGATTGATGAACCAACCCTCAAATATTTTACCTCAAGCAACCTACTAACATTTCCTAACCCTAGATTAGGGTAATTCACTAAACTTCTTGCTGTTATTACAAAAGTAAGCTACAACCATTTATTACAACAATAAAAGCACTTAAAAGCAATTGCATAAGTTGATTTTTTACACTGCCTAATTAGCTTCTGACAACTACTAGTACATTTCTATTATTGGGTTATTATTTTTGTTCATTGTGAAGCTATTATCTTGTAAACATTGCTGTTATAAAATTCTGTTTGCTTCATCTAGTATCAATTTATTGCTTTTATTGACTAGTCCAAGGTTTATGAAGCACTAACTTCAAATTTGTTCTTGCAAAAGATATTGTTTTTTTGTTGCTTTGTTCTGGGTAGGTACATCTAAGCACATCATGGCTTCATTGGTTAAAATGTTGGGACTTTCTGATCAGTGTGACTTGTGAGAGGGGATATCTTTTATTGACATTTTAACCTTTGCCTTCTCAAACCCCTAGGTCACCGGGGACGTCTCCCCTGGGCTATCATCCATAAATAGAAAGAGGTATCTTATTAAGGTGACAGTGATAGGATAATCTCTTGTTACGCCAATTTTCCTTCCCTTAGCCTTTCCCTTCGGGACAAGTACAAATTGCGCGATAACAAACACCAAGGAGGGCAAATTTAGGGTTTAGGTGGATTTTTTCACTTAAACTTTTTAATTCCCACATGTCAATTAGCAAGGGAACACCACTTTTAGTTGTTGGCTACGCAAGGGGGGGTTTTTTAAGTGGAAAATTACTTTTCCAACTTAGGAAAAAGGTTAGGAAACCTTTTCCACTCTCTCATGACTTTTTGCTCATTTTTTACAAGAATTGGCATTTTGACTTTGTCAATTAAGCAATTAAATTGCCGACTTGGACTGACTTGGACTCGTCATGGACAATGACATAGCAAAACTTGTCCAATTGAGCTGAAAGTTGGTGCAAGGGTGTAGGGAGTCTCATTCCATTTCTTTTGAGTACTCACACCCCTATCAAAATCCCCAAGGACCTAGTTTTTACATTTTATATAAAAAATAATTAAAATTACCATTAATTGGGTAATTTTAAAAAATAAAAAAAAACTACTTAGACAAATTCCGCAAGATTCTAGGATATGTTTAGCATGGTCATTTACAATATTCCTAGACCCTATTAACCCATTGGGCTCGATCATTAGAACGCCTTTCAACACTTTGGAGGATTATTGTGGGAGTGAAAAACTCAAGGGTAATTGAAAACGTTGGTTAGGCCAAATTAATTACTCAAGGAAAAAAAACACTCGATGAAAGGACTTCCCTAATGATAAAGTCCTATGAAACTAACCTACAATATGATCCATGCAGACCCATTACATTATTATCCCACGCAAGGGAGCAAAAATTCCAGTTACAAAAAGAAGTGTCGAGGCCAAAATTTCCTTGTAGAACCAGTAAGTCTTCAACTTTGTTGCACCATCAAGTACATAGCTTCATGGCACATGGAGTTGAACCCCTAGTCGAAATAGGTGGTCAACATGTGTCTCTTGTATTAAATGTTATTTTACTTGCCATGATACATTTGGTTTGAGACCCTTGGAGGGCGCACTCATCTGTCTTTGCAGGACCTTATTTGATGGACGTTTTGAAGGAACTAGCCTAGCTTGGGCCTTCATTGGGGCAGAAAGCCCACAGGTTGGATGCCATGACCCATAATTTTGGGGGAAATATAGAGGTTGGACGTTGCCTTTGGAGACAAGAGAGAAGACCTTGGTGCTAACACCTAGCCCTATCTAGCCCAACGACTTGCCTTTAGAGGCCTTACACCACACTTTTGGGGCTTGACGTCTTGACTAGGGCTAGGGTTTGGTGGTGATGAGGATGATTTGATGGAAACTTGGCACCTTATTATGAGGAGGATCCCTTGCACTATGGAGAATACCCTAGCACTTGAAGGGAAGTCCTTAGGAGGCTCAACAACTTCCTCCTATTGCTTAACGACTTGCCAAAAGTACCAAGATGTCACCTCCTTAGGGCTTGACGTCACTTTTGAGGGTTTCTTTATGTGTAAAATCAAATTAAAGTTGTAAAGGGGAAAAATAAAGGGGAATGGCCCCCTTGTTTTGTCATTTACCCTAACTAAATGTGGACAAACACTTTTTAGAGGTTTTGTATAAATAATGATCAAATTCATTTCATTTTATCATAACTCTCTCATTAGAGAAGAGTACTTGGATGAAATTTGTGCCCTACTTAGGCATTTTGGACCATCTCTCTCTCGTGCAACATTTTTGGGATGCTTGTTATGGTGTATTGTGAAGATAAGGTGGTGCACACCTCTTGGAGACTTGTTCTATTGCATGTTGATGGAATTATCTTGGTAAACTAGGGTTTGGTCTTTCTATTTTGTGAAATTCGTAAGGAAATTTATGCACTTTGTTGGTATTTTCTTGTTTTTTCATGCTACACTTGTCTAAAACCCTTGGAGGATTATAAGGGCATACAAACTCCACCAAGGTCCATTTTATTTGCAACTTGATAAGTCATTTTTACAAGGTTGCTAGGAGGAGTAAAAAGGCTTACACCCTCCTAGACTTACCTTTGTTGGTTTTGCATGCTCTAGGGAGTAAAAGGGCTTACACCCCTAGAGGTATTGTGAATTTAACTCTTATAACCAAAACTCCATTTACCCAATGGATTCAAAGAACTGATCTGAAAATTGCATTGGAGAAACAAAATAGTTGCATTGGATAACGTGTTTTATTGAGATGTTTCGATTGTCTAAAGTGGAATCAAATTTACATGATTTAGGATTTCTTGAGCCACTAGGGCGTCTAGCTTATCCAAGTACATATTATTGTTGTTATAAATTTATGCTACAACCATTAGGGATGCAACAAAACACATTCAATCTCTTACTATAACTTGCTTTTCAACCATTGAAATTACTTGTAAAATTGTACTCTAATTCCACTGCTTATTGTCTATCTTTTTGTTAGTTTACTTGTCAATTTTCATGGTTGGAATTTGCTAATGTAGAAAATCTTTTCTACCGCCATTTGGATGCTCTAAAAAATATCTGAAAACATCTTTTTTGCAGCCCTAAATCACCATCAAAGCTTCTGCTAAAGTATTGGAAATTTATCTATTTGTTTACGGCTTCATTGTCCAATAAATATTTGATGCTTTTGATGGTTATTTCTATAGTAACATATTTCATTACTGATATATACATTTGTTTACTGCTGGAATTTAGGACAGCAAGCTTCATATGTTTGTCCCTTTGATATTTAGGCTTGTATCTCGATTATTTGTCTTGTCTCGGGCAGGTGTAACACTCTGGTGCAGGTACCCAAGTATTTGACAACCATCCTCCATCCACAGGACTTACTTTCAATCCGTCCTCCACTTCTTATTTTGACCTATAATGTAATCACCTTCCATTACTCCACTTTCCATCTCATTTCCCCCTAGGGTCACCTGGGATTCCCTCCTTGTGTAGGATTTCTCCTTCACTAAAGCGAGGGGAGTACCTATCTAAGGAGAAAATGGGCAGGTATTCACATAGTTGTCCTAATTTTGTATATTAGGTCGAGATTTTCCCGACCTACAATCCATGCGATAATAGAGCATGACCATGGACGATGATATGCACCTTTTCCATCATTTCACCTTGATATGTGGCCACATTTCCTCAGGAGGCCCTCTCCTAACGTTTGGAGGCTTGATGTCACCACACGTGTGGCATTTATGATGTTGTCTTTGCATTTTAGCACTTTGTAGAGGCTACTTGAGGGGTCGACCCCACTTCTTATTGTCATTTAACTTGTTATGGGGAAAAATGCGCTAGGTTTTCCTCATATAAAGAGGCTAGCACTAGGATTATCACAAATCATCACTTTCCGTCACTTTTGTGGGGAAAACTTCTGAAATTTTCGTTTCTTTAGCCTCTTTAGATCTTTTCTCTTATGCGCTTTTCTTGAAGGAGGTTCTTTGTGGATGTGTTGCACTCTTGGATGGATAATTTCTGTAAATTAGCATTTTATGCTCTTGATTATTGGAAGAAGTAAGTAATTTATGCAATTTTATGTCTCTTGTTAATGCTAGAGGTTGAATTACTATCTTGTTGCAAGTATTTGTAGACATCTGAGCTCAAAACACTTAGTTAAATCTTGATTTCAACCTCCAATATCACTATCATTGTAATGCAGTGAAATACTAGCATTATACAACAATATACTAGCAATGCCTCTAGAGAAACCCACAAGGGTAAAACCAGTGCAAGGAGATTTTTCTTATTGAGCTTCTAGGGAAAAATATAAGAGTTTACAACAACATTTAAAACAACATTCAAACACAGTACTTATCTCACTCTCTAGCAAGATATTGTTCTTGAAAACCTAGCCAGAAATTAGTCTTGCGAAATGTGCCTTGGATGTAAGGCCTGTATGGCCCTATACAGTGAACAATAGTACCAAGATGCCCTCAAATTGTTCCAGAAAGTTACTGTATTGTTCAATACCTTGTAGAACAGATTTCACCTAGAAAAATTTCCTAGGAAATCGAGCCAAACTATTGTTGAATGACAACCTCAATTTTTGTGTCTGTTATCGCACAATTTGTAGCTAGGTTCAAAGGCTAGAGGATAGAGGCCAAACTGGCGTAACAGGAACCTACCCCACCCAATGTCACCACAATGGGGAGGTTCTTTCTATTTAGGGAGGTTAACCGAGGGGAGACGTCCCTGGTAACCTGGGGTTTTGAAGAGGCCAAAGTACAAAGGTCAAAGCAAAAGTTCCTCCTCACAGGTTACCACCTAGGTCAGATAGTCCGACTAATCAACCAATAAAGAAGTGTATGCCCAAATGAGAACACCTGCCCGAAACAAGACAATAGCAAAATAGTATATGCAGGCTATAATTCAGTGGGTTAGTACTTCATGTAACTATCTGACATCAATATGTAAGCAATGTAAAACAACAGATATTAATGAGATCAACGCTTATCAATATAGCAGTGGAATAGTATCAATTCATCAATAACTATTGAGATGATGTAGCCAACAATGTATTTAATCACTCCTTTACTCAATAAATGCTTTCAACCATCATCTAATTGCTTATCATCAAAAGATGCAACGTCAAGATGGAATAACCAAGTATGACGTCAGCCTAGTTAGGGTTAGCTAGTTAGTGAGGGTTTCAAATTTAAAAGTTTTAAGAGGTTGTTTGAACACTATCACTTCAACATTGTGGATCTAAGATCAGTGCCTAGGGGTAGATGGAGTCAATTAAGGAAAGGACGCAAAGTTGAAGGAACAAAGGCTAAGGACAAGAGGGAAGGGTTCTAAAGTGCTACAATGGTAGGGCCCTAGAATCAAAACCCTAGGGGAAAGAGGCTCACTCCGGTGTTGCTTAAGAAAGGCCTCGTGCTCCTTCCTCCTTCCTTAGGTCAAACTTGGCAAAACGGCTAGCATAAAAGATAAGTTAAAACAAGAGAATGAGGTGAGGGAGATTGTTGCAATGGCAAGGCTCTATCACCAAACCCTAGAAGATGGACGACCCTAGGAGTAGATTACCTAGGCCTGGGATGTCTCTCCTTCTTAACTTCTAAAAGCACAGCTAGCACAAGGGGAAGAAGTGAAAAGAGTGTAGCAAAGGCTAGGCTCTTCCTTCCTTCTTCAATGGCTGAATATTTCTCCTTTAGGGGACATGAAACAAGGACCTACTTGTGTGCTTGTTACCTAGGGTTTTAAATCAACAAATTTTATAAATAAATGCAAGAATACAAGCCTACAACCATTCAATTAAGAAGTTTTGCAGAAAATACACTTACATATCATGAACAAATAGCAATGCAAACCCTAGTTGTAAACCTTCCTTCAAGAGAAATGCCAAATATGCCAAGAAAATCCTTCCATCAACAAGTGCGCCTCACTTTAAAATGCCAAATACCCAACAAGGGCGCAAAAAATCAGACCTCACAAGAGAGTGAGTTACGTGTTATGTCAAAATGAGGGAAAAACTCCTCAATCTATACTGTATCATGACCTCTAATTAAAATTAGGTCATTAAAAATAGCCGACAAGGCTGTAAACCAAAATTATACTGTTTTTACATTAAATTGTCAAATCAAAGCCCTAACTGAGCATAAGCAAGACGTCAAGCCCCACTGAGGGAGACATTAGCCCCTTTTTAGGGCAAATGCAGCACAAAATGACAAAACGTTGGCCCTCTTTGGGCCTCCAAACCTTGCCACACGTGCCAACTACCCTGTCAAACTATCACACGCCCAAGGTGACCTCAATGGCTCCAAGGTGACCTCAATGGCTCCAAGGTGACGTCCTGGGCCATCAAGGGGAAACGTTCCTTTGGAAGTGGGTCAACACCCCTGGGCTGGGCTCAACCAAAGTGTCCCTGATGGACGTCCTTCTTCTTCTCATGTGCAAAAGCTTGGTCAAACACTGTCCTGTCTCTGCCCCCGATGGGGTCCCAACAACCATCTAATGGGCTCTTCGGCCCCATGGAGGTCAGAACTAATCATCTCCCCATGTGTACCGGTCCACGTGGCACCTGTCCATCGGGCATGGTTCTGCACATCAAAGACTTCGCCCTCCATGGGCTCATTAGTCACAGGGATCATAGCAATGTTAATCACGTCTCATCATTAATGTTATCAAACATATGCATAAAAGCCCTGATATATCATTCAATAGCTCAAAGATATTACAAATACCTACAATACAAAGCCGAAGAAAAAGACAAAACACCCTATTGGGCTAGTATTCATAAAAAAAGGTAAGTCTCCAAGGGGTATCATCCAAGCCATGTAAAACGAGGTTATGTGGTCAAGGGATGTCCAGACATACGGATAGAGTGAGAGACAGGGATGCATGGTATTACCTGTGGGTGCCTTTGTAGAAGGCGAGCTATACCTGTCATGGATGCAATTTTTTCCAAGCCCTTTATTGCCTTTATTCTTTTCTTTTCTTTGTTTGCTTTTTCTTTTTCTTTTTTTATTTCAAGGACTAACTAGAGGACACTGCCTTGGCGTGGTGACCGGAGCTGACAGTGTTACCCACAAGCACTTTCACAGAGATGATAACGTTGGCTCGTGATGAGACCCCCTTTCCCTTCACCATGCAACCAAAGGTCACTACCCTGGCGTGGTAACCAGATAGTGGCAATGTCATGCTGTTAGGTACCCATGAACATAATAGGCTGGCTCGTGATGAGACCCCCTATCCTCTTGGCTAGGTCTTGTTTTAGTTATTTTTCTTCGGGTCCCTCTTATTTCTTGTTGAGAGGCTTTTTATTGCCTTCTCGGGGATCCCTGGGCGAGGCATCTCTAGGCTTCATTCTTTATGGCTTTTATCTTTTACCAGCTGCTTTTACCTTCTGGGCCTTTAGCCCCTTCTTCCCACAAGATAAGGTGCAACCCCACAAACAAATCATCCTAATGTCCGGACTAGAGGAATGGGATAGATGAGTGGGAGATAAGATGAAAAGTGATGATATGATGGGAGAGGACGATGTCTCTTCAGAAATCCCCCCGGTGGCAAACCAAAACCTATGGGTACAGGCTTGCTAGGATGCCCTGTCAATCCCCCCAACAATGGTCAAGTGGGTTAATGTAAGATCCAAGCAGTTGTTAGAGATAAAAGGAGTAAGATGCATATATCTAAAGGTTATAATGATCAAAAGTGACACATACCATGATACCTGGACCAATTACCTCATGGAGCAAAAGCCTTCTCTGATACAAGACCAGGTCGATGGTGATGGATGCTGCTGCTGCTGACAAGACAAGTCTGATGAAAGAGAAGAAGGATGGGCCCTCCAGGGCCATGCTCAGGTCAATCCTGCTCTCAGTACTCCATGTCTAGGACCTGTGGGCCTCGAGACATGATCTCCTAGTTATCCCACGAAATCGGGGATAACAATGTCTTCCTTTTGCTATGCAACCAACAATCACTGTTGTATGACCCTTCGTATAGCTACTGTATGGAAAAAATTAAATGTTGTTATTTCTCCTTGGAATGTGTGCCTATCCCTCTCCTAGGGATGTGTTCCAACTCCCTCAGCTGCTAGTCTTTCCCTCTAAGCTCAATCTCTCTGGGGATCTGTGACTCTTCACCTTCCCTCTCCTAAAAAAGTGTGCCCTCTTTCTCCACTAGAGATACCTTTATGCATTTCCAATGTGCAA
Source organism: Picea engelmannii (assembly GCA_009831015.1). NCBI lineage: Eukaryota > Viridiplantae > Streptophyta > Pinopsida > Pinales > Pinaceae > Picea > Picea engelmannii. The sequence goes on from ML800985.1 coordinate 371,464, forward strand.
CTTCCCTAACCCTTGGTCTTCCAATGAGATTGACGGTCAAGATCTAATCTTTCCCTCATGAGATCAACGATCGTGACTCAATCGTAATGTTGAAATCACTTAAGTCACTTAAGTGACCCACACTCTAATAAAGTCACTTTTACACATTAAAATTAAAATACTCAACTTTATAAAATCACTTTATAAAGTCACTAGATAGAAATGTGCTCTGTCACTTTCGCATGTTGGGCGCCACCTATGCAGAATTACCTCTAAGCTACCAAATCTAACAATATTTTTTGTTTGTTGAAACCCTAAGAGGGAAACATAAGTGCTTCTTTCCCTCACAAATTTTTATTTGTCCAAGTTTGTGAAGCATTCTTGCTAGTGTTAAAAGCCTACGACCCAAAAGTGCTTGCAATTTAGGGTTTTAACCCTAGACTTTGCTCCTTGACCTAAGTGAAGCTATAAGAAGGGAAAAAAGGCACCTAGGGCCCTGTTGTCGCCTTATACACACCCGAGCTAATGTGGAAGAAACCTTCAATCCACTTGGTGTGTCCTTGTGGGCAAGTTTCGAGTCAAGGTGTTGTCACCTGATCCTCAACTCCTCTATCTAGGCCAACTCCTAGCGAAGCCAAGGGGGGTAGCCCCTCTGAAAATAATCTAAGGCTTTTACTCTACTGAAATTGAAAAGCACAACTATTCTAGGAGTTTATATTTTGAAACACAAGATAATATCAAAGCAACATAAGTTAATCAAAAGGATACGGCCTGTTAAACCAACCATAAGCATTAACCATTCACCACATAACTTTAAATCAAATAGATAAGCTGACAAGAAATAAAATAGAGATAGACTAGTGCTAGATAAAAACAAATCGTGATGTGATGAAAGTGTCGCGTTAATTTTATCTTGAGTATTTTAGTTAGGGGATTTGGAATATTAAAAAGGTTTTGAGACCATGAAGTGGGGATTAAGGTCGAGGTCCCCACTCTTTGTGTGCAAAGTGTAATGTGACATCCTTGTTAGTTATTCGCCAATCTTATAGACTTATTGACTGGGTGTGCCGCAGGTCCAATGAGGAGAGTTTTCCCTTGACTTGACACACTCCACCCAGGGTAGAGGTCTTAGATGAACAACACAACTTAGATATTGTCCTAATTATACTAGCATGCGTTGCTTAAACCATTTCTGGGTCCCCAAAGCCACTTAAGCGTAGCAGTAGGATTACATACGTGGTTTAAACAACTCGGGTTTATTCCAATATCTTGCAAAAATGAAACTAGCAATAAGCAAACCTAAAACTTGCAATTGATTTTAGGACTTTGATTTAGTGAAATGAGTTTATTTTATCTTCTTTATGCAAGTAAAGCTAAAGAAAGCAAAAGAAAGGGGACACAATCCCGAAAAACAAGAAAGAAAAAAGACATCGGTTCCCCCCAGGGGCAGGGGAAACGAAGAGAGGCGAGCTTTGTGGCTTGCAAATTTTATTACAATCCTAAGATACTTTATTTTTTAGAGGCACTTGATCTTTATATTGAGAGATCAAGTGCTTACAATGCCTTTTCAAATAACAAAATGAAATACAAAGCTCCCGGGAGCACCGGGGGTCCCAAAGAGGTTGAAACTTCGACAAGTGGCCGGAGACTCCTCTTGTACTTATTATTTCTGCAAGAACACAACAAGCTATTAAACCCAAAATATGGCCAAAAACACTTTGGGAAGTGTCTTTGGTCAACTAAAAAAAATTGCGAAAAATGACCAAGTTAAACTATGCTAAAACAAGGGAAAGTAACTAAGGAGTGAGAGCTAGATAGCTAGCCTCCTTAGGGTCTTTTAGGCTGATATAAAATCAGCAAACAAAACAACTTTAGATTTCAGATTTATAACTTTGAAAACATGTAAATATTTGCCTATTACTAGCCTCCAAATATACTAAGAAATCAAAGGCTAACTTAGGCAAAACTTAGACTAGATCTAGGTAAAAGATAAAATTCCTCGAATATATTTTAGATCTAACCTTTTAGAGCTGCATGCAAATGAATTAGAACAGATTTATCTTTATTAGATCCACTATCTTCTTGCATGAAAACAAAAACCCAAAGAAACCAATTTTTTGTATAGAATTGAGTAAGAGAGGGGAAGAGACAACTTGATGAAATAAAACTTGGGCAACAGAGTCCCTTTGATGTATTTAAGAGGGAAATCTTTCCGGTTGGATGTGTTGACCGCCTCTTCAACTAGGGGGTCAAATCCATGTACCAAGAAGTTATGCATCAACAGATGCAAACATGTCGAAGACTATTTGGTTCTACAGGGCATTTTTTGCTCCAGCACACAGTTTTGTAAGTGGGATTACATCACCCCTGCGCGGGTTTATAATGTGATAGGTCTACATGGATCATGTTATGTCAGTGGTCTTGGGGTTTCTTCATTAGGAGAGTTCCTTTCACTGAGTGTTTTTATCCTCAGGAGGTTAATGTGGCCTAACCAGCCGGGTTAATCTCCCTTGAGTTTTTCACTCCCAGCAAATAAATCTTCCAAAGTGGTGAAAGAAATTATAAGGAAGTCATTCCTAGGTAGCTAGTGTTTAGGAATGTTGTAAATGACCATGTAAGACAGCACGCGAAATTTCGCGGAATTCCGTCAAGTTTAGCTAGGTTTTTTTTAAAGTTGGGAATTAATTAATTAATTAATTCTGGGTAATTAATGTAAAACTTAGGTCCCGGGATTTTTGATAGGGGTATTTATACTCAAAAGAAAGCTAATGAGACCCCCTACACCCTTGGACCAAGTTTCAATTCAGTCAGAGAAGTTTTGCTAGGTTGTTTGTCCACTTTAGGAGTTTTTCGGAAAAGGACGATTTTAATTGCCAAACCCAGGACATGGACAAATGTCATTTTTGTAATAATGGACCAAATAAGGTGAAGTAAAGGTGAATTAATGTTAAGAGAGACACCCAACCTACCCCACCTAACCCACCTAACCCTTTACCTACCCCTTTAACCCATTTTAATTTAAACTGACCTTTTAATTAAAACCCATATGAAGCTTACGTACCCTTTCCATTTAAGTGGGGAAACTCACCCATCAATTGAATCATGGGTCCCCTCTTCTACTCATAAGTTGTACTCCTCCATATCCTTTTTGGAGTGTGACACTCACACTCCCCCACACTCTAAGAGCGTGGACTCCACACTCTTTCCAACCTCGCGTTTTCCCCTCACGTCACCCTCTACGTAATGTGGAAACATCACATTTGATTTTTGGTTTTGCTATAAGTTAAAGCGTGGGTCTTCCTTTCTTCTACTCAAGTGCCAATGGGGAGTGTGTTCAACAAACTCTACCCACACGTCCCCACTTTCCCTCACACTCCTCACGCCTTTCCCCTTTCAAGCTCACGCATTCCTCCCTTATCCCTCACACTTTTCTTTGGAGTTACGCCTTTCCCTTAAAGAAATTGGAAACATCATATAAGAGAATGGAAGGTTGCTTTCAAACAAAGTGTGGGTCTCTTCCTCAAACCAATTCACCCCCTCCTTTCCTTGCTTTCTCCTCATCCCCTCACCTTCTTGCCATTTCCCCTCACCCTGAAAGCTTAGTCTCTCATTGGCTCGTTTTTGTCTTTGAGGTGTCTTGTCCCTTAGATGTTTGACACTTGTCAAAGATCCAAGAGGGGTCTGTTGGTCCCTCAAGGCTATTTAAAAGACCTCTCACTCCCTCATTTCTCATCAGTCTTAATAGTATTGTTATGTACTGAATTCTCCCCATTCCTGTCTCTCTCTCTCTCATTTATTTCACATTGCTTCATTGGTCTTGGCTCTTGAAGAGCTTGTAGCAACATTGATGCTACAAATTCTTCCCATTTAATAATATAGAAACTGCTTTGGAGGAAACTGTGGCGTTCAAGATTAGTCTGGATGTGCCACTTATTGTGAGGTGATATCATTCTAAATCTTTGTGTTTTGGTCAATAGTTGCTCAAGTAAATTAGTTTATTAGGCTAGGTGAGGCAATAGTGTAGTTGCCCATCTATATATTTTGTGCATGTTTATATAATAGAAACTATGTTGTATTTTCTATGCATGCAGGATATTATCTGTTGTTCCATCTCACTTTTGGTTTAAGTTTTGCAGATCACCTCTATGAAGCTGTTGGGATAGCTTCAAGGACGAATCTACCCTCATCTTCGCTTACACTTCATTAGCATTTTCTGTCCTTCCTCATTCTTTCACGTTCAGTTTTGGGTATATAACATGCTTAGATTGGTCGAATTAATCATATAAAATACTGGTTTACATTTGTACGGAATTTCTGCCTAAAAACATAAATTTCATAACGTTTTTTGAGTGTGTTGCAGCTCAAATCAGCAAGCAATAGCTTGCTGATTTTTGCAGATTCTCGCCAGGACAAGAGGGTAGGCTCCCCAATTTTATACACAACACACCCTGAAAACAACTCCTTGAAGTGGTAACAGTTTCTCTTCTTTCTTTTCTCTCCAAAACACTATAAATGCAAGCCCAAAGGAGTTGTACCCAAGCGGCTTGCTTTCCTTTCCTTCAGTATTTACTTTGCAAGTTTAGATTAGTTTTTTTTTTTGTCTTTCCTTGCTTAGTTTAGCTAGATTAATAGTGATTTCTACATGCATGCTTAACTTAAAATAATCTAGAGTATATCTCATAACATATGCTAGCTTAGAGCCCGTGGAGGCATTGTGGATCTTTTGCTTTCATCTTCTTTTATTTTGCATACAAGTCATATACCTTTCAGTATTTAATTCTTTTACATGCATGCAAAAACCGGTAATCTTGAAGGGCTCAAATAATCATTCTTTCAATTTCGCAAGTTACTTTCAGTGCTTATATCTTACATGTGCAATCTAATAAACTAAGAAATCAATCATTAATTCTGATTTGGGTCCCCAAGGCCTTTTCTGGAAACTAAAATTTAACTTGCAATCTGTTGGTTCAAAGGCTTCGGCCTTCATTTTCACAGTTTTCAGTTTCACAAAGCAATTTCAGTTCTTAACATTGACATGCAATAACTCAACTCTTAAGAAATTGCAACTTCATTGTTTAAAGGCATCAACCTTCTTATCTTTCAATTTTCAGTATTTTGGCAACTTTATTTGAGCAAGCTACAACCACTCAAACACGCATTGCAATATTTAGCTCATAGGTCTAAAAATTAATTAGACTTAATAGGACACCATAACTCACCATCTTCGCCATTTAAAACGGGGTCGGAGGAAGGCAACGGAAGGTGCTAGGTCGGGGAAGGTCTCACGGTGCGCGATGTCCTTTCCGAGAGTACTCTGATCTTAAGACTGACCTGTGAAGCTAAGGTAGGCCTCGTTGCCTCACTTCTTGAGCATCTAGCAGTCACTTGGTAATTGGGGGAGGAGAGTTTTTGGGCTGACACCTAGATAGGGCTAAAATTAATCTCGCACTTAATCACTTAACTTAATCCTAGGTCTGCAACATCTGCAATTTGAATTTTACATTTGCAAGCAACTAATTTCATTGTCTTTCAATTCATATGCAAGTTATCTTTTATGTATTGTAGCATTATTGCTTTAATGGTTATATCTTGTCATCTGGGGCACACTTTACATTTTCAAGCTTTTTCATCTATCTCGTGTTCTTGATTTGTGGTGTGATCCTTCAAGAAGTGCGCATCCACTTGGAGGCATTCTCTTGATTGGGTCTTGAGTGCTTTGCGTCTCTTGGCCATTGAAAACCAGTCCAATGGAATTCTATCTGTTGTGAGCATGCTTGGCTTGATGTGTTGATTATCTCTCGTCTTTGATATCTTCTTTCCTACACATTTGAAACAATTGTTAGTATATTGTATATCTTGTATCTAGTTTAGTTGTGTGTATCTGACATATTCTTTTGTATCTAGTTGTATCTATCTTATGTAATCTTTGTAACTTGTAATTATCTTGTAACGAACATCCCCTTAACTTAGTTGACCCCTTGCCCAATCATAGGCACTAGTCTTAGTTGCCCTAGGAAAAGGTCTGACTTTCATTTTAGATAGTTGCATCTTGCATCTACTGCGTAACATCATAGGCTAGATTCCCCCTGACCTTTTAAACAATTAAAACCAACTCCTATAGCATTAAACTCTTAATCTCATCTAGTAACTAGGGTCTACCCCCCTTGGCTTCCCTAGGAGTTAGCCTAGACGGAAGAGGTTCAAGTCAAAGTGACAGCGTGGACTTTGAACCTAGGCATTGTGCCTCCAAGGACACACTAAGTGAGTAGGACTTAGCTCACATTTGCAAGTGTGTATAAAGGCGACAACATGATGGATTTGAAGGTGTTGGAAGCTCAAGCTAGAATCTTCCACTCCTCCAAACTAGAGATCCTGCAAACTTAAGACAATCTTGCAAAGAAATTGTTAACTAGTTGATGCATCCACTTTTTACACATGAAATCTAGAAAACATGAGATTAAACCGATAATAGCATGAAATCTAGAAAACATGAGATTAAACCGATAATAGCATGAAATCATAGATCGGTTAACTCGCCTAAGCCTTCATTCAACTGGGGACAAGGAAAAAACATGTTTCTGACATGTTCCACAGTTTCCCTAAAAAATAGGGATTTAATTAAATTGCCCCTTTTCCGTATTTTTCGAGTAAATTTCATTTTTTAGTGAAAATAATCATTTTTTTGCCTTGAAAGAAGGGAAATAGGGGTTTACATGATACTTTGGACTAGAAAACGACCATAAATATGGCATCTAGTAATGTTTGATGCCATATTTTTACAACTTATTGACTTACAATTAAAAAATTCCATTTTGCTAGAATTTTATTATTTCTCTAAAACATTAAAAAAAACCTATCAAACCTAGCTGCAACTTCCATATCACTCAATTAATATGACCTAGTATGAATTCATATACATTTAGACACCGGGCATTGGTTATACCATGCCAAGGCCTAACCACCAGAACATACTCCAGCTTTGGAGCCAGTCTTTGAGTGAAAAAACTTAGAAATTATTAATCGCCCACTAAGGCAGGCAAAAAATAATTAACAAGTGAAAAAAAACACTTTAGAGTACATGATCGTACCTAGGTTTTAGGTGGCCAATAACCTTTTACAATATTTCATACTCAGGTCATTTATTACAATGATGGAAATGCGGAAAAAGATGGTCTTTGTGAGACCGGCTGAACTCTGAACGCTGACTTCTAAGCATTTGTCTGCTCAGTCTTTGGCGGCTCATCAGGAAATCCAGCTAGTGCAACTTGGTGGATAACAGACCCAAGTGTGTTTGCACCCTAGGTACCTTCTTCTCATGAAGTCTAAAATCTAGGGCCCAAGTGTGTTTGCACCTTAGGGTTTAGACTTTGCATCTCTTGTTTCATCTAAATCAAGCTTCAAGCTAATGCATTTGTGACTCCGTAATCCCTAGAGGACAATGACACTAATATAGAGGTATTATCGTGGTTAAAGTAGTTGTTAAAATCAATTTTCTCACTCTCTCAAACATCCTACTAACATTGCTAACTCTAACTCTAGCAATCTTTCACTATTTCTTGCTGCTGTTATAAAAGTTTGTATAGTCACTGAAATCTACATTAAATTGTTGCATACACTCATTTATAAGTGGTCTAACTTGTTCAGAAACTATTCCTAGCAATTAGATAATTTTATGCTTGATGAATAGTTATTTTTGTTATAAGACGGGTTTAATGCAATAATTTGCAACAGCCATAGCATTTATTACTTGTCTAGTGTCTAAAGGGTTATTTTTTCACTCAATAACTTGATAATTGTCTATATATGATGCAACTTATTTATTGTCTCATACAGGTACACCAATTATCTCGTTATCCTTTATCCCTCTCCTAGACCTAGCCCTAAATAATAGGTGACCAAGATAGGAGGTAGTAGGCTTGGCTAATTATTTCTATTTGATCCCTTGAGGTTACCGGGGAAGCCTCCCTTTGTTGATGTTTATATGATTCTCAACTCTTGATAGTTATTGCCTTATGATTAATAACAAGATACATGTTCATACAACAATTATCATAGAATAACTATACATTGAAAATCTTAACTATAATATTGCAGCGGAAATAACAAGATCTAGAAATATTAACCATGCACAGTAGACATGAACACAACACAAGAACAAAAGAGTTTATCCTAGAAAACCCAAACTTGGGAGAAAACCCAACAACATTTCTCTAGAAGAATTTAGTCCAAGACATTACCAGTACATCACCATCAATAGTCAAAATACCATATAGAGAAGATCCTCCCTAAGGGTAGCATCACCAAGACCTAGTGCCTCAATAAGATGATCCAAAATAACTAAGCAAGAGCTTTTCCAAGTGTGGCGCACTCTCCAAGATAGCTAGTAACCCAGAAATAGCAAAACTACCAAAACTACAGCTACAACTGCCTTGTGAGCACTGCAAAAGGAGTTGTCTGACTATCAAAATGAAATGAGCTAGTCTTGTATTTATACTGATCTGGGCGCTAGTATGGGGCTGACTTCTTATTTTTGGGTCTTCAATTTTATTATTATTTTTCCTGTGGGGCCGACTTCTCTTCCTGGGGATTCAACTTCTTCCCGTGGATTTTATAATGGTGTAGATGGGTCTTCTTTTACTTTCTTGTGGAGAATGACTGCCCGAAGTTGCAAATCTCCAACACTCCCTCTCAACGAGGGAGACATTATCCATAATTGGATTTCTTCTATCATAGAAAAGTTGTCTTCATGAGACATGTTGATGTGCCATCTCTGCACATGCATTCCATCCCAGAATATGCATGTGGTAACATATCAAGTCCATCCACTCCTTGACAGGAGAAGGACTACACTTGGTCCATTCACCACTAGAAGAGTCCCATGAGTGAATGAATCATTACCCTTGGTCATATCAGCACTAGCATAGCCCCATGCAAGACCAATTTGGGATAATGTCTTCCTGATGCTTATTTGGGCCACTCACCACTAGCAAAGCCTTGTGGATGAGTGAATCATTCTCCTTTTGTCATATCAACATTAGCATAGCCCTGCGCATGACCAATCTAGGAAGAATGCCTGCCCCAACCTGGAGAACATCAACATATTTGGACCATTCACCACTAGCAGATCCCCATGAGTGAATGAACCATTCTCCCTTGGTCATATCAATACTAGCATAGCCTCGTGCATGACTAATCTGGGAGAATGTCTGCCCGATGCTATCAACATACCTGGACCATTCACCACTAGCAGGGATCCGTGAGTGAATGGGTCATTCTCCCCTTGGTCATATTAGCACTAGCATAGCCCCGTGCATGACCAATCTGGCGGAATGTGTGCCCTAAGCTATCAACATACTTGTGCCATTCACCACTAGCAGAGCCCCATGAGTGAATGAGTCATTCTCCCCTTGGTCATATCAACACTAGCATAGCCCTGTTCATGACCAATCTAGGGGAATGTCTGTCCGTTGTTGAAACATCAATGCTCATCACTAGCCAAATCAACATGGCTAATCCTGTGTATCATCCTCCTCAGCTAAGTCAGCATGGCCACTCTGGGAGGATATCTACAATCTGCTCATATGTGGATAAGTATTGGAGCTTCACTGCTCCCTTATGTACCATGTCTCAGGTGAAGTCCTGCAAGAAGCTTCTAAATTTGCACCACTTCACGATTTGCGACACTAGTCGTGACATACTCCATCTCTACTGTACTGAGTGCTACAGAAGCATGCTTCCATCTTATCCTGGAAATCGTAACTGATTGCAAGATGAAGAAGCACTCTAAGGTGCTCAATCTGTCTACTGCACTCCATGCTCAATTGGAATTTGTATATCTCTGTAGCTTCACTTCATCACCTAAGACAAACCATATCCAACTGTACCATACTTTGTTGCCACCCACTGGAACTTCCTTGGCTTCAACCAAATACTGGCTCAGGGTGCTCATTGTAGAGAAAATATTTGGCATGACATTAACCAGGTACATCAAGGATCCAATAAAATTCCTGTACATCGTGGGATCCACCAAATTTGAATCTAAAGTAGAATCACTCAACTTTTTCAGATGTGTCATCATAGGTGTAGTCATGGACTTGCAGTCCATCATATTGAATCTCATTAGTATCTCCTGAATGAGGAAGATCTCATATGAACTCGTCACACCTCTAATCCCAAGAGTACATCCAACCAGGATCCTCCATCTCGAACTCTGAGGCCAACTCCCTCTGTCACTAGAGTAAGTCATGTTGTCTAGTCTGCCTCACTGGTTTCTCCCTCTGTGACTGAGACAAAATCCATACCCAGTCCTCCTAATTGGCTACATACTCTATCATTGTAGCAAGATTACATCTCCTAGAAGCCTCTTTCCTTTGAATCTTTTGTCTAGCCTCCTCAACTCATGACACATGTCTATCAGTCCTAGGAGATGTTTCTCTCTCACCTGGATATGGGGGGACCTCCCTCTAAATAATCGACTCTCTCTTGAGCCAACTAACTCTCTCTAAGATTAGGATCACTCTGTACATTCTTGGTTAAAACCAAGCTCATCAATTATCCAGCGATCCTGGAGTACCATGCTCCCTTTGAAACATGAATCCCTTTGAGTCTGTACAATCTCTGGATCCATTTACTCCCTCTGCATCTTCTGAAGTCTGATCTCCAATGACCTGTCCTAGGAGGCTTCTTCTCCCTACTAGATCTTGAGGGATGACTCCCTTTGAACTCTAGCATCCTATGAACTGGTACTAGGTGGGGTCATCTGCCTCACCGCTGGTGGAGCCACCTTCTCCTCCCTGTCAATCTCCATGTGGAATACTCTGTATCCCACAAAAGTATCCTCTTTTTGGAAGGTTATAACTTTGTCTTCTTCACCTTCGGTATATGGATGTATATTGTCATGTATACAACTCCATGTCTGGATATCTTGCTCCATGTCTCAAACTAGAGACTATCTAATCTGTTGCCTCCTGCAACCGTCACTATAGCTCCCTCTCAAAGATATCACTTGTAACCTGCATGGAACAAGTGCACTAACAAAAAGGAAATAGGAACGAGAACAAAAAAATTGGAAACAGGAATAACAATTTTCCAGTGTTGTTACCAATCATTCCTCCGTGGTAACCTGCCCAGAACAAAACAAGAAAAAAAGACAAGAGCAACACTTTTCTAGTGTTGTGACCTCCATAGTAACCTTCCAGAGACAAAGACAACAACCAAGAACATCTCCTAAAAGAGATCAATTTCATGTTGTAAATAAGTGCATAATTAGCACTAAACAATGAGCATTTACACAATGATCATTGTACTAACAATATTCAAAACATTTGATAGCAAAAGTAATTGGTAGTAATAGATCTCTAAAGACTGTTGTCTCGATTACAATATTTATTTAAGATGTAGAAATATAAAAATATCAAACCTGGTATGCAAACCTGGATTCTTGATTGCTAGGGAAGGTGCGTTATTCCTATAAATGCACTAGATGAAATGATCCCTTTGGGTCATTGCTTGGACAAGGCCCCTTGTACATCCCCTGCAAACACCCTCATACTCTACTAAATGATATAACTTGGAAACATATATAAGTGCATACCTCTGAAATTTGTAGTACCATCTAGTTTATTTTCTAATCTCAAGGTTTGGGCAATTGGCAACTGCAACTGGGAATTGGAAACTGCAACTGACAACTGCAACTGTAACTGCAACTGTGCACTAGAAATATTTCAGCTAGCTCTGATACGATGTTGATGTTTATATGATTCTCGGCTCTTGATAGTTATGATTAATAACAAGATACTCTTTCATACAACAATTATCACATAATAACTATACACTGAAAATATCAACTATAATACTGCAACATAAATAACAAGATCTAGAAATATTAACCATGCACCGTAGACATAAGAACACAAGAGTTTATCTTGGGAAACCAAAACTTGGGAGAAAACCCAGTAACCTTTCTCTAGAAGAATTCAGTCCAAGATATTACCAATACATCACCATCAATAGCCAAAATACCATACAAAGAAGATACTCCCCAAGGATAGCATCACCAAGACCTAGCGCCTCAATAAGATGATCCAAAATAACCAAGTTTGGCGCACTCTCCAAGATAACCAGTAACCTAGAAATAGCGAAACTGCCAAAACTGTAGCTGCAATTTCCTTGTGCGCACTATAGAAGGAGTCGTCTGACTATCAAAATGAAATGAACCAGTCCTATATTTATACTGATTTGGGCACCAGTATGGGGACGACTTCTTATTTCCGAGTCTTGGATTTTATTATTATTTTTCCCGTGGGGCCGACTTCTCTTCTCGGGTCTTCAACTTCTTCCCGGAGCTTTGATAATAGTGTAGATGGGTCTTCTTGTACTTTCTTGTGGAGAATGACTGCCCGAAGTTGCAAATCTCCAACACCCTTGTGGTGGAACTCTTCCATCACTAAATTCATTAATAAAAAAATTGAAAGAAAGAAAAAACGACTACTATCTGCATAGAGTTTTGATGCAAAGGCATCTTTATTCAAGAATTATATTGTAATTAGAAAAGCACTAGCATTGTATTCCCTTGAGCAATAGAATGGGTATAATCATTTGTTCCACCATAGACCCTCTACTCAAGACTTCCATTGCTAGATATTCGTCATTATCATCGCCTTTTAACTCTCAGATTTGCTTTGCCCAATTGGAGGGATAATATCTAGCAAGATTCCATCAAGTTGGTTCCATTGCAGGTGCATCCAGGCATTGATAGTGACCGAAGCTTATTTTAAAGCCAGTTTCACCATATTCCGAGAAACTTATTTTTTTAAGTATTTTGCTTTTTTCTAGGAGCTAGAGTTTCGGGGCCTGCATGCCAGAGATGTTTACATATTCATGGTCCTCATGAAATTGTGATGTTGATGAGCTTGTTTCGGGTGACATGCAAGTAGTTTCATGACAACTTCTAGTTTTAGTAGTTTTCTTTTCAAGGCTTGCATGTTGTTTTTGACAACATAATTGGGTTCTTCGTAGAAAAGAGAGTTTAATGAGACTGGTTTTATCCACATGCTAGATGTTGTTATGTTTTACAATGTCTAATTTTAGACGTGCTATATTTGGCAACAATCTCCTAGATGTTACCTTCATTTTCGGTCTTTCTTGCTATTTTGCTTTTTTTGAGCTAGATGGATTTTTTAGTATGTCTATATTTAGCATTTTCTAATTGTGGTAGGTATAGGGTATGATGTCATGGTTTCAAGTGTGCAGTGGTGGAGATAGTTTCAGGATTCTAGTGGGTGAAGGATGATGAGGCAATTATAGTATTGAGCAGGTGGATTGTCCTTTCAGTGTGACATGTGGGAGCTCGTTGGAGGGTTTCTTTTAGCACGAGGTTATAAAATTGTTTCTAACTCACTTCGCTAGGTTGGTGTACCATTATTGCCAGGTTGACATGCAACTTCTGCTAATTTTGGCTTTCCTAAGATCGTAAATCCTTTTACCATATTTGCCAACTCCAAGCTCTTATTTGACATGCTAGCTTTATCCAACTCAAACCCCAATTTGACTCCTTTTTCATAATTGACATATAGCTAATCCTATCCAATGTTTTTTCCAAAATTCGCATGGGGGATATTCTTAAAATCCTAAAAAGACTACCCTCTCACTATTGGAAAATCATGCTAATTATACCAAGTAAAAAATCCTTAAAACAATTTTTGCTAAATTTGTCAAATAGAAAAGTTACTTTGATCTACTTTGCATGCCTAGTTCAACCTCCTTTGCATGGTTTTTGCTACCCTATTTCGGCTTGTTATCCATAGTTAGCAAGCATGATAGTTACCATGCTAATTTTACTAAGGAAAAACCCTAACTCAACATCTTAGCATCACAAACAACCATATTTAATGACAAGCTGACCTATTTTGGCATTTTTTTAGAGTCAACTTGTGTAGTAATAGTTATGTTTGGGCCAACCTTGGTTGGTGTGCAAAAATTATTATTTATATACCCTTTTAGTACCAATGTTATTGCGATCGGGTTGGTCATCGAACTGGTCAACCCCAAAAACCTGAACCAGAAAAAAATCGGTCAACCAAAAAAAACATAAAATATTCAAATTTTGAAAAAGCCATATATATTCATGTGCATCCATATGAATCCAAACCATCATTCACAAATATGCAAAGTTTATCATATATATAGCAAGTAAGGGTGCATATAACCAAAATAACACCAATTGTAGTCTATCTTTGAACCAAAATACATCAACAAAAAGGCTCTAAATGGCCTCGAGAGTCCAAAAAAAATCATTCTACAACAACTAACTACATATCATCAAAATCATTGCCTATAGTTGGATCCTCATCAGCAACATCACCCTCTAAGCATTAAAATAAAATAGAAAAAGCTTAACATACCTAATCAATGATTTTTCTTGAGTGAAGGGTGTTATCACAATATCTAGCACCTTTGTGCAAAACTTTTCACAAGGGCTAAGACAAGTGTAACATGGAAGTGTTACCACTATCACCTTAGCAATCACTTCCCTCGTTTTAGTGAATGATGAAATCCAACACAATGGAGGCTTCCCTAGTAACCTCAAGGAATCCTATAGCAAGATGAGATCAAGTCTACAACCTCTTATGTTAGTTACTCAAACACACTACCACTAGATGAGGGTTTTCAAGGAAAGTATAAAGTGGTTCAATGAAGCAATTTCCTCGGATTAGGGATTAATGTATGACCATTTCCTCTTTCATCTAACAGTGAAACACCATAACTTGGTGTTGCTTGACCCATGATGCTAGAAATGCCTTTGGCTGTCACGAATCACTAGGAATCTTGATGAGTTCTCAACAATGTGTAGGAACCTCTTTAATTTCATATCTGACTTGTAGTACTCCATAAGCTCGTAGCTCTGAACTCCTTCACTTGTTTCAATGGAACAAATTTGTTTTAAGAAGGTGTCAGTGCCTCATATGTAAAGGGTCCTTGCAAGGTGTTCAAGTCATGTGTTCCAATAGAAACCAAATCCCTCCTTGACAAATATTTAGACATAGCCATGTCACTGGTCTGCAAATTTCTAGGCATGACCTTTAGATGTCATGGTGGATAACAAAGTCCAATGAGGTTGGAACCAGTCTCAAACATTTTGAAACAATTAATGGTAATGTTAAAAGTTTAAGTAAAATGATAGAAAATGAAAGATAAAGGAGAATGTCAAGAAAATAAAAGATAAAGGAGCATGTTGGAAAGATAAAGGAGAATGTCAAGAAAAAGAAAGATAAAGGAGAATTTCAACTTTTACTTTAAGAATTTAATATTACCATTAATTGCTAGGGTTAGGTTTTGTAGGGCCTTAGGGTTAGGTATTTTGCTTTCCCTTTAAGTAATTTTTTTTAACAAATTAATATTTGGTGGTTGTTACCCCTTCATACTAGGGGTAACTAAGGAGATCATGTCTCAAGGCCCACAAGTAGAAAACATAGAGTTCCGAGAGCCATATTAACTAGCATAGCCCCGCAGGGCCCTTCCTATTCATTAATGCACCACCATACATCACCAACAATAGAGCAATGTCCTTCACACTAGCCTGGCCCCATAGGATAGCAGGTCTTTCTTCATGAGGTAATAAGTTTGGTATCATGGTAAGTGTCACCCTAATAATTGAAGCGTTTGAATATGTTGCAAATAATTCTTTCTTGATTACATAACGTTTTCTTGGAAATTATACTCTTTTCCTTCTTTAACCCTGGTGGGTGTCATTATGTTCTAGTAAGTTGGTCACCCTGAGGAATAAGGTGCTACTGGGGTTCCTTGAAGAGTCATTGTACCACTCCCGATTATACTTATCACCTTCCATACTTATCCTGTTTTGTCTCCTCATCTTTTGGGATTTTCGGGTGCACTGACCCAAGAAGGGATTGTACCTCATTTCATCGGAAGAAGGGGCAGAAGGCCTAGAGGGAAATGTAGCTGGAAAAAGATAAAATCCAATTATAAACCTTCTAGATGCTCACCCAAGAGGTCTTGAGAATAATGAAGTGTTTCTCTTAAATAATTGAAAGACCCGCAAAAGAAAACTCACATTATATATATGTCCCACTTGTCGAGGAGGTGCATTTATGCGGTGTCCCTTTCTTTCCATGCATATGGAGCTCGGTGTACCTAAGCTTCAAGTGACATTGCAATACTCTTTTCTTTCCATATCTTATAGTACCCAATTGTTTTGGATTTTAATTAATTAATGGCAATAAATGGGCTTGGAAAAATGTTGCATCGCGAACGAAGGAACCCATACATGAGACAATACAAACCCTTGTATGTCATGAACCCCATGCCCAAAAGTTTTACCCCACTCCACCTCATACTCACACAAGGCTTAGATAGGTTTCCTTTGGGAAACACCTTTGACTTGGGGATTGGTTGACCCAATAGGATGCCTTGACACCCCTCCCACACCTAAATTTGACAAATTGTACAAGGTCTTTGAGCATTTGTTTAGTTTGGAAAGGCATGTTTAGTTTGAAAAGGGGGGTTTGATGCACATGTTCGGGTGGTTTGATTATTAGATGTGGCTTACTTGGCATGATTCTTGTGACTTATGGACCCTTGGAGGGAATATCTATTCATCTTTGCAGGACCTTGCCCAATGAACATGTATTCATGAGGAGATGACTTGTTCAGGCCTTCATGAGGGCTTTAGAGCCCAATGATGGATGCATAGACCCCACGTCTGAGGCAGGCTTGTGATCACCAGTTGCACAGTGAAGAAGGGGGTCGTTTCCTTTGGAGGCACTCTTGCATGGCCTGAGAGATCATTTCCCATCCTCCCACACTTGGATGATAGCCTTTGGAGGCTTGGATGTCACCCTCATAACTGATGACGTCACCTATGGATAGGGTTTGATGGATGGATGATGTGGGAGACGCTTGATGAGGATTTTGGCATATGTGGGCATCATATGTGGCCTTTGGAGGCCTAGCATTGCACTTTCCCAGCTCAACGTCCCTCATTAAGAGCCTAACGTCACCCTAAAAGAGATGACGTCACCCATTTTAGGGTTATTCTTTGTAAAAATAAAATTTATTGTAATTTTGATGAACAAATTAGGAAGTAGGCTCTGTTATCGCACGGTTTGTAGGAAAGGTCCAAAGGGCTTGAGTCAGGGCTTAAAACCGGCGTAACAGGAGCTTCCCCACCCACTGTCACCTCGATGGGGAGCTCTTTCTATTCAGGAGGGCAAGTCCAAGGGAGACGTCCCTAAGGCAATCTGGATTCAGGAAGGGTAAAGAGTAAAGGTCAAGTCAAGGAAAACCCCTTCCTTTGATTGCTGCCCAAGAGAGGATAGTCAAGGAGATAAAACCACTGATGACACACCTGTTTGCGAGACAAAACAAAGAGAACTAGAATGTGCTTGCAGTGGGTTAGTACTTTAT
>ML800985.1:395241-408386 GCA_009831015.1 Picea engelmannii
AACTCCATAGTGAAGAAGTAGGCCTTTTACACCTTGTACACCCACTTATTATTGAAGGAGATAGAGGTTTTGATAAAAACAATTCTATCACTTTTACAAAATACGCTTTTGCGATATCAAAATATTTGTTCAGATGACAAGAATTTTTTTAGTGATATCAAATATTTGTTCAGATGACAAGAAATTTTTAAGTGATATCAATATGCCTAATCAACAACCAATCCTTAAATCAAGTATAATTGAAAAGATAAGCACTTGGACGTACATAAAATAAATAATCTACCATTGTCAATTGATGATTATATTTTCTTATCTCAATTCAATGTTAGATCTGTAGCCGAAAAGACAACATAATTGTAGGTTCAACTTGGATGGAAACTGTTATCGCATAGTTGGTAGCTAGGAGAAAAGGCTAGAAGATAGAAGACCAAACTGGCGTAACAGGAACCAATCCCACCCAATGTCACCACAATGGGATGGCTCTTTCTCTTTAGGGAGGTTAGGCCCAGGGGAGACGTCCCCGGTGACCTGGGGTTTTGAAGAGGCAAAGGGCTAATAGGTCGAAGATAAGATTTCCCCCCTTGCAAGTCACCACCAAACAGATAATCCCGACTAAACAACCAATAATAAAGTAAATCCCCAATGAAAACACCTACCTGGAACAAACCAACAACAAACTGATATATGCAAGCTATATTTCAATGGGTTAGTACTTCATAAGACTATTTGATAAATACATATAAGCAATTAACAATAAATGTTGACAAAGTCAATGTTTATCAATAGCAATGAAGAATTATAACACTTACCCGGATGGGGTGACAAATGGCAAGAGAGGGGACAGGTGGCAGGAGCAGCTGGTGGGGGGAGTTAATACCCCAAGCCGCCACCCCCGACGATATTAATTCCCCATGGAATACACCATAGGGGATATTAATTCAGTGCGCCTGCGGAAGCCCATGGAGGAGCGCTCCAGCCAGGCCACTGGTACTAGAGGCTTGAATCCCGTCAGCCTTCAATGGCAACGGTAGGGACCTCAATGGCTCTCAACGCCATAAAAACTAACCAAGGTGCCTATTCCTACCCGATGTTTGCTAACTACCGCCTCTGCTATGTGCTTCTCGACCCTTCTGGCCTCTTCGCTTACCTTCAGAGCGACCTCCGCATTTCCTCAGACCAACATTGCTCTCACTTCCTGGTTCCCACCATGCCTTGAGACAGAGGCAAGCCAAGGCGTTCCACAAGTAACAAAAACGCCTTCACTCGAGATAATCGGCTCACAGCTTCTCAGAGAGCCTTGATAGCTCATTTCAGCCAACCCTGCAGACCCTCCAGCAAAGCTCAATCCACCTTGCGTATTCCAAAAGAGGAAAACCTACCCACCTCGCCCCAAACTCAAGCTTCGCTTCCCCTACGCATCCCCAAACCCGAAACCCCGTCCTCGACCGAGCTCTCTCCTCAGCCATCCCAGCTCACTTCGTCTCTCCCCAACACAGTCAAGGAGGAAGCACTTCTGTCACCTCAGTATTCGGGCACGAAGGTGGAAGAAGTTGAGCCACCTCCTCAGCTTGGCCCGAGCCTTGTTCATTTGCATGAGTCCCCTGCGGCTCTCAGCCCCTCCACCTCCCGAGACTTTTAGCCTTGCTGGTGGGAAGGGGGTTGCTTTGTGGAGGAGGAGATCCCCCCAGTTGGCAGCTATCAAAAGATGGAGAAGACACAGGCGAGGCTGGCGCTGAAGAAAATGACGGTGCTGAAGACACAGGCGAGGCTGGTTCTGACAAAGGCAATGACGGTGTTGAAGACACAGGCAAAATTGAAGAAGGCAATGACGGGGCTAACGATGGCTCACACCACACGTTTCATCTCGCAGCGGAGCACTTGGAGCTTCTCTTTGACATTCGACAGTGGTAGGACGAGTAGGAGTACGGCCAAAGAACCATCCATTAGCATTTAGATCTGTTGTTTGAAGCACTCTCAGACGCCCCTTCTCAAGCTCAATGCCCCACCTGCAAGCATAAGTTCGTCCCAACCTACACTGTCTATGGATGTCCAGGTTCACCAAAAGCTTGAAGCGACCTACCCTTGTCTCCGGTTAATATCAATTTTCATTTTCATAATGAATAGTGATTTTATTTTTACTCTTTTGGACAGTTTTGTAACCATCATAGAAATGGCGACTCTGGAAGAAGTCTGCCTTAGGCTAGTTATGTAAAAAGTCTACCTTAGGTTAGTTACGGGGAAAGAATCTCCTGCTAAAACTCTCAACTTTTGCTCCAATTTTTGTAATTTGAAATACTGCAACTATGGTCATACCACCGTTTGGAGCCACCTGTTTTGGTTTCCCTTATGTGGCGGAACAGGTGGCTGCCAAACGACACACAAATGTAAACACATGATGATATAATACAAGGATCTATTTTTTTATTTACAAAAAAAAAATAGCAATGAAGAATTATAACACTTCACCAATAAATATTGGAACAATGTGGCATTAAACGTAACCAATCAACACCTTATTCAATTAATGCCTAAACCACCATTCAATTGCTCTTAAAACAAGACGGTGCTGCACTAAAGATGAAATAACCAAGGATGACGACAACATTTAGGGTTAGCAAGTTAGTTTAAGGTTAGGGTTAGTGTAGTTAGGGTTTGAAATTCAAAGAGTTTTGAGAGTTGTTTGATCAATTTCACTTCAACGTTGGAGGACTTTAGGTCAGTGCCTTAGGGTTTAATGGAGTCAAAAGTAAAGGACGCAAAAGTTGAAGGAGGCAAAGATTTTAAGGACTAGAGGGAAGAGTTCTGAAGTGATGCTATGGCAGGGCCTCAGAATCAAAACTCTAGGGGAGAGAGGCTCACTCCGGTGTTGCTAAAGCAAGGCCTCGTGCTCTCTCCTCCTTCCTTAGGTCGACTTGGCAAAACGGCTAGCTCAAATGAAGCACAAAATCAAGACAAGAAGGCTTAATGAGGGAGAGTGTTGCTACAACAAGGCTCTTTCATCAAACCCTAAAAGAAAAACGACCCTAAGTGTAGATAACCTAGGCCTAGGACATCTTCTTCCTCTTGAATTCTAGAAGCTACGACTAGCAAAGGAGAGGAAGAAAAATGAGTGTAGCTACGACTAGGCTCTCTTCTTCTTCTTCAATGGCTGTGTTGACCGCCTATTCAACTAGGGGGTCAACTCCATGTGCCATGAAGATATGCATCATCAGATGATAATATGTTGAAGACAGTTTGGTTCTATTGGGCTATTCATGCCTCCAACACAAAATTTGTAAACGGAATTTCCACACCTCTGTGTGGGTTAATAATGTAATAGGTCTGCATGGATCATAGTTAGGTCAAGTACCTTGGTATGTTTTCATTGGGAGAGTTCTTTTCACCGAGGGTTTTTTATCCTCAGGTTGTCAATTGGGCTTTTCAGCCTGGTTGATTTCCCTTGAGTTTTTCCCTCACACTTGCAATAATTCCTCCAAAGTGGTGAACGACATTCTAATGGTCTCATCCTCTGGTAGCTACTGTTTAGGAATGATGTCAATGACCATGCAAGACATCATAGAAAGTTTTGCGGAATTTCGTCGAGTCTAGATAGGTTTTTTTTAATTAATTAAAATTAATTAATTTTCCTAAGGTTGGGATTTTAATTATTTAATTAATTAATTGTTTTTGAGCATTTATTGTAAAAACTAGGTCCTTGGGCTTTTGCTAGGGGTATTTGTGCTCAAAAGCAATGGAAAGGCACCCCCTACACCCTTGGACCAAGTTTCAACTCAGTCGGACAAGTTTTGCTAGGCATTTGTCCACCCGGAGTGTCAGTCAGTTAAAACAACAATTTTAATTGCTAAGTATGACATTGCCGAAATGTCATTTTTTGTAAATTTGAGTTAATGGGTTAAATGTTAAGATGTGTAAAGGCAAGAGGGATGATACCTAACCTACCCAACCACATCCTAACCTTTAAACACCCCCTTACACACTCACTCACTCATTTACCCACGCCGCCTAGGGGGATTTGCTCCCCCCTTCACATAGAAACCTTTGAATCACCTTTTAATTGATTTGTGGGCCCCTCCCATGGGTAGTGCGCCCCTCCTAGCCTTCCAACTCACCCATTGCTTCTCCCCACACTCTACATCACATTCCAACTCATCAATCCAAGCCAAAACCCTAAGTGGTGCGCCCCCCCTCCTTGAGATTCTCTCACTTGCTTGGGTTTTGACACATGGCTCTCATCCAAAAGGGGTCACTTTGCCTCTTGAGCTATAAATAGAGCCTCTCCTCACTCATTCACTCACCATTCTTTGAGCTAAGATTACTCGACTAAATTTTCTCCCCATCTCTCTTGCTCTTTGCCTCTTGCTTCCATCTCATTTGCTCTTGAGAGTCTTGGAGCAACTTGTTGCTGCAACACTCTCCCATTTGATTAATAAAGCTTTGGAAGATTTTGGAAACACCAAGAGTATTCTGGTTGGATTCTTACATATGAGGTGACATTGTGATGTTTAAGTTTCTTGTGTAGCATTGAGTAGATCTTTGGCAAAGTAGTTTACTAGGGTAGATTAACAAAGAGTATTCTTGCTGGTTTATATAGGTTGGATAGCTAATCATTTGAAGTATTTCATGTTGTTAGTCTATTCATACATATTATCTACTTCCAAGCTTCACGTTTTGCCTTGAGTTTTGCAGGTTCACTTCAAGGGATTGTTGGGAAAGCCTCAAGAACAAGTCTTCCCTCAAAGCCTTCTCAAACTCCAAGTTTTTGTAATCTGAATTTTCTGTTCATTCTTCATTCATATTTCAGTAAACTAATCATTTTAGATAGGTCACATAAACAATACTTTCATTTGGAGATTTTATGTGAAATATTTCTGCGTAAAAACCAAATTTTTTTCTTAACTTTGTTGTGTTGTGCAACATTTCCAGCAACCATTTGTTTGCTGGTTTTTGTAGGTTCTTACTAGAAACAAGGGGATATGTTTCTCAAATCCATCCATACAACACTTCAAAAGCTTCCTCACTAGTTGGGTAACTTCTCTCTTCTATCTCCCATCTTTTCTAGCATTGTAGCAAGCCCCCGGGAAGTTCCCTTGAGGCTTGCATTCTCTTATATATTTTCAGCTTTGTATCTTAATTTCTTGCAAGTTATTATTGCCTACACCTTGGGAGAGTGATTGGCTAAGCCAACCCACCAAAATCGTTGGGCTAGAAGATAGATTTCCTTTTGAAGCATTCTTTATTTCTTGCCCCACTTGTCCACAAGACAAGGTTGTGTGGCTAGCATAGTCTAATAATTGTTATCTCTTCTTTTACAACCCTCTTTGGCACAATATTGGTAGGCTTGACCTCCACCTTGTACCATTGTGAGTGGTTTGCCTTTTTCAAGTTTTGCTTAAGATTTAATTGCCTACACCTTGGCATAGTAACCCCCAATATCGTATGGCTAGATTAGTGATGTGATGATAATGTGCTAATGGTTAAATGATTTGCAATATTTTATGGTTTTTGTCATGCATTTACTAAATCATAGTCTAAGCCTTTGAGGCACAAATCTTTTATTTGCTTTAAGTCTCTTATATGTCAATGCATAATACACACATGGTCAAGTAGATATCTTAAAGCAATCCTTTATTTTGTGCAAGCTTATTGTGTTTCAAGTTCTCATCTTATTTGGAAAGTGAATGGTGTATGGTTGATTCTATTTTCAGCAATTACTTAAATATTTAGCTTGCTTTCTTCATGGAATAGCTTATGTTATTGAATGGTCAGAATCTCAAGTGTTGTTCCATTTGGCAAGCTATTCTTGCCGTCTTCATAGCACATCATTTTCATATACTCAACACATGTTACGGGCTATCAAATGATGACGTGAATGTCTCTATATTTTTCAGCTTCTACACATAAGTTCATATGTGTTTACATGCTGCAATTTCATAAGTTATAGCACATTCACGACAGTCACTTTAAGTTTCGGTTTTGGGCATAAATCACAATTTTTGGGCACTTAAAATTCATCTAAAACACTCATAACACATCTTAAGACTTACCCACAAGTCATAATAACATTTTAGACCAACTAGGACAACCTAATTCCACCATCTTCACCATCTAAAACGGGTTTGAGGAAAACAACGGAGGGTAGTGGCAGGGGATTGTCTCGTGGCGCACCAGGTGTGTGTCCTCTTCGAGAAGTACTCTTACTTTAGGGCTGACCGTGAAAGCTAGGGTGTGCCTCGTTGCCTTACTATCTTGAGCATCCAACAGTTATTTGGCAATAGGAGGAGGAGGATTAAGGTTCAACACTTAGTTAGGGGGAGGGCAAATAAAATTTATCAAATCTTTAAACAACTCCTAACCACTTAGTCTCCTAGAAAATCTTTACTTTGGCATATCTTTTGATGGTTGTTTAGAAGTTTATTTTGCAAGCACATTTACATTTCTCAATCTATTATGCAATCTTGTGGTTTGAATATCTAAGTGTTATATCTCTTGAGCATTGATTTTTCAAGTATTTACATCTCTTATTTTATGCTCTTTATGGTGTGATTCCACAAGAGATAGCGCATCCCATTGGGGAAGCATCAACTTGTTGAGTCTTGAGTGCTTTAGTGGTTGTCATTGAAAAGCAGTCCAATAGAGTAAGTGCTATTGGGGCATGCTTGTCTTTATGTGAATGATCTCAATGTTTTGATATCTTTTGGATTCTCACATTTAAGCATTGTTAATCTTGTCTATTTGTATCTTGTGTGTGATTCCACAAGAGATAGCGCATCCCATTGGGGAGGCATCAACTTGTTGAGTCTTGAGTGCTTTAGTGGTTTCCATTGAAAAACAGTCCAATAGAGTAAGTGCTATTAGGGCATGCTTGGCTTTATGTGAAAGATCTCAATGTTTTGATATCTTTTGGATTCTCACATTTAAGCATTGTTAATCTTGTCTATTTGTATCTTGTGTAATTGTTGTAATATCTCTCTTTCATTATTGTGAGTACTTGTATCTTGGTTGTGGATAATTGTAACTTCATTTTACTTGTAATCCTTATTGTAATTAAACTCCCTCAAATTTAGTTGACCCCTTGCCCAACCTTTAGGCACCTTGCCCAACCTTTAGGCACTAATCTTAGTTGACTTAGGAAAGGGTTTGCTTGTCATTGAAAGTCTTGCACTTTGCATTTGCTGCCTTAGCATCATAGGTTAGTTTTCCCCTTAACTTTTAACAAATTAAAACCAATTCCTAGAACTTCAAAGTTAAATCACATCTTGTAACTAGGGTCTACCTGCCTTGGCTTCCCTAGGAGTAAGCCTAGAAGGAAGAGGTTCCAGTCAAGGTGACAATGTGGACTGTGAACCTAGGCATTGTGCCTCCAAGGACACACTAAGTGAGTTGGACTTTGCTCACGTTTGCAAGTGTGTATTAGGATGGCAACAGGCTGAAAGTTTCTCTATCACGGGACATGAGAGAAGGACCTACTTGTGTGTTTGTCATCTAGGCTTTTGATTCAACAAATTATAAATATATGTAAGAAAATAAGACTACAACCATTCATTTAAGAAGTTTTGCAGAAAAATACTTACAATTCATCAAGAAATAACCATGCAAACCCTAGTTGTAACACCTTCCTTCAAGAGAAACACCATAAAATGCCAAGAAAGTCTTCCTTCAACAAGTGCGCCTCACTAAATCAGCCAAATACCGAAGATAGGGCGCAAATTTCAGACATCCTTATGGAGTGAATGAGTCATGATGAAAAAATGAGAGTCAAAATCCCTCATTTATACAAAACCTTGACCTAATTTTACATTTTAGGTCAGGTAAAAGGTCGACAAGGCCAAAATATCAAATCATACTGTTTTTACATTAAATTGTCAAATCTAAACCCTAATCAAGCAAAAAGGTAAGACGTCACCCCTTTCTAGGGTGACATTAGCCCTTATTAGGGCAAATGTAGCCTCCTGAAGCAAGACGTTAGCCCTCTTTGGGTTCCTCCAAGCTACCACACATGCCAATTGCCCTGTCCATCTACCAATACGCTCATGATGACATCATAAACCTCCTGGTGACGTCCTAGGCCATCTAGAGCCAACGTCCCACTGAAAAGGGATCAATCCCCCTAGGTCAAGCTGTGTCGGGGTGCCTTTGGTGGAACGTTCTCTTCTTCTCTGGTGCAAAACCTCTGATCAAACTCTGTCCTGTCTCTGCCCCCTGATGGGGTCTCAACATCCATCTGATGGGCTCTTCAGCCCCATGGAGGTCCGAACTGATCATCTCTCCATGTGTACCGGTCCAAATGGTACCTGTCCATCGGGCATGGTCCTGCACATCCATGGGCTCATCGGTCACAGGGATCATAGCAATGTCAATCACATCTCATCATCAATATTATTAAATATATGCATAAAAGCCCGAATACATTAGCTAACAGCTCAAAGATATTACACAAGCCTGGCATACAAGTCTAGAGAAAAGGACAACGCGTCCTATTGGGGTAGTGTCCACTGGAAAAGGAAAGTTCCTGGAAGAGACCTCATCCAAGCCATGTAAGTGGGTGATGTGGTCAGGGGATGTCCAAGCATGTGGGTGCAGGGAGGGCCACAGATGCAAAAGTGTTGCCTGTGGGTGCCTTTGTAGAAGGTGAGCTGTACCTGTCATGGATGCATTTTTTCCAAGCCCATTCTTGCCTTTATTCTTTTTATTTTTTTAATCCTTTTTTTTTCTTTTTTTGTTCAAGAGCTAATCAGGGGACACTGCCTTGGCATGGTGACCAGAGCTGACAGCGTTACCCACAAGTACTTTCATAGAAATGAGAAGGTTGGTTCGTGATGAGACCCCCTTTCCCTTGGCCATGCAACCAAGAGTCACTGCCCTGGCATGGTAACCAGCTGGTGGCAATGTCATACTGCTAGGTACCAATGGACCTAATAGACTGGCTCGTGATGAGACCCCCTATCCTCTGACTAGGTCTTGTTTTATTATTTTTCTGGGTCCCTCTTGTTTCTTGCTAAGAAGCCTTTTATTGCTTTTTCGGGGATCCTTGGGCGAAGCATCTCGAGGTTTTATTCCTAGGATTTTATCTTTTACCAGCTTGCTTTTACCTTCTGGGCCTTTAGCCCCTTCTTTCCACGAGGTAGGGTGCAGTCCCGAAAATAGGTCAACACAATGCCCGGACAAGGGGAATGGGATAAGTGAGCGGGAAATAAGATGGAAAACTGGTGTTATGATGGGAGCGGACGATGGTTTTTCAGAAATCCCCCCAGTGGCAAACCAAAACCTATAGACATAGGCTTGCTAGGGCACCCTGTCAATCCCCCCAAACATGGTCAAGTGGGCAAATGTAAAATCCAAGTAGTCGTTAGAAATAAAAGGAATCAGACGCATATATTTAAAGGTTTTAATAATCAAAAGTGACACATACCATGATACTTGGACTAATTACCTCATGGAGCAAGAACCTCTTCTGATACAGGACCAAGCCGATGGTGATGGATGCTGCTACTACTGACAAGATAAAGATGATAGAAGAAGAAAAGGTGGGCCCTCCAAGGCCATGTTCAGGTCAATCCTGCTCTCGGTACTCCATGTCTAGGATTTGTGGGCCTCGAGACATGATCTCCTAGTTATCTCAAAAAGTGGGGATAACAGAAACATTGGATATCTTCATCCTAGACCTAAAGAAAAAGTTTCTCCTATAAGAAGAATGTCGTAACCTAGTAGGATGTTACCATGGAAACATGTTCACTAGCACCCTCATCATAAGGCCTTATTGATACATCAAAAGTGATCTTTGAAGAAGTTGACAAGGTTGTCGCTAAGAAGAAGTTGACAAGGTTGTCGCTAACCAGTACGAAGGAAATTCTTGACTTAAGAATTATTGTTAAGGTTTGATCACATACATTAAATATCTTGAAGATGTGAAAGAAGACCTTCAACACTAAGTGCATATCCTACAATATAAAATAAAATAGTAAGTCAACAAGATGGAAGAGTTCAAAAAACAATTACGAGCATCAGAGAAAAAAATTTGTGAATTACACGTAAAGGAGCAAGTCTTTATTTGAAAAAATGTTGTAGTTCTATGTGATTGAGAATCACAAGAGAAGAAGGATGCCAAGAAACATTATGAGAATATATTTTTAGATAAAGACAAGGAAATTAATCTTTTGAACAGTAACAGTCAAATCCCGCTCATGGAAGTAAAACAAATTAAAATCTAAGGATATATCCATCCTAGAAGTAGACAAAGAGACATCCATTGATGTGAGTGATTCAAGGAAGTTTTTAGATTCATGTTTTTAGAAGTTGAAACAAAATATAAAAGAGACCTTAACAAAATTAAGTGAAACACAAGATCACAATGTTGTTTCTAATGAAGTTTTATCATTCAAAGAGTTCAAAGTTGACATCAAAGATTTAGTGATGGTTTGCGTTCCATTGATCACCATTGATGAAGTCGTTGACACATTAGGAAATACAAAAATATTAAATATCAACATCATGACTCAAATATATCATGAAAAGATTAAACCGAAGATTAAGAAGAATCAACTTATCAGGGTACAATATTGACACCCAAATTACAAAAAATGTATACTCAAGTATATCATGAAAATGTTAATCCAAAGATTAAGAAGAATCAACTTATCAGGGTACCATATCAACACCCAAATTACAAAAAAAGTAGCATGCAAGAATCAATGTATCAATGTCAATGTTGTTGTTACATATTGAAGCATCTAAAAATCAATACAACTCAAAGTCGACAACAAAAAAGATCGAATCAAGACTCTTATGATTAGAGATTTCTAGTAAGAATCCATTTAGGATGGATTGAGCCTTTTTCGATGTGAAAATATTGTTCAAGAGTTCGAAAATCATATCGCCTCATCTCCTCAATCTTAACAAATAGACAAAAATTACAAGAAGATGGATCATTCTATCAGAAGAAGTGTTCTCTACACATGCTTTGAGGAAAAATCATTTTAAGGGGGAGGACTTGTAATATGCGTAGTGTATACTACCATTATGTAATGCATTAGACATTTATATTGTAATAGTAGTCATGTAGATCAATATTATATTAATGTTGTAATAATGAGAAGGCATTCCCTTTTCCAAAGGACATGACTTATCACCCCTTAAGTGTATTTATATACACGTCCAATGTATTCATTTCATTGATCAATCAGATTGATCAATGAAATGAATACATTGGACGTGTATATAAATACACTTAAGGGGTGATAAGTCATGTATATATATATATATATATATATATATATATATATAAAATAAATAAATGTTATTTAATATGAAATATGTGGGTTTTCTCAGACCTGTGAGCCCACGAGCCTATGGCCCTTTCCCTTGCGTTTCCTAGTTCGTGGCTACCATCTGTGGGCCCTATTACTTGTGAGCTCTTGTCCCTTGTTCATGGGTTTCCTAGCCCATGGATCCCATTTATGGCTCCCTAGCTTTAAGCTCGTGAGCCCGTAGGCTTGTGGACTTTGCCTAGGCCTTTGCCCATGGGTTTCCAGCTACTGTCCATGGCTCCCTATGCCCGTGAGCCTGTAGGCTCGTGGCCTTTTCCCATGGATTTATAGCTACCATCCATGGCTCCCTAGCTTGTGGTTCCCAATCTCGTGGCTCACATCTTTCCTGTGGAGTTGTTGCTATTCGTAGCTATCTTTCCATGACCCACAATAGCTCTCTCGCAGAATTTCTTCCATCCCATATGCCTCCATTCCCTCCTTCCCATATCTTATCCTCCCTAGTGCCTTCATCCCCTCTCCTCTCCTCCTTTGCACAATCACCTTCCATGCCCTTATCCCCCCTTCTCTCCTCCTCTCTTCTGCCTTACTCCCCCATGACCTTCCTAACCCTCTATGGATAATCCCCTCTATCTATCCCCCCTTCCCCTCTTCTTCTTGGAACCCCCTCCTTGCATTCTCATTCCCTCTACACCCTTGACCCCTCCCTCATTCAATATCACCTCCCCTAATATTGCTAGACACAAGTCGTGGGTTTTGTGGGTCTCTTAGGCAAACTAGTGGAGTGAGACACACATGATTCAATAACAGTAGAACAACAGATAAGCATGGGGCAAGTGGAAGGTCCTAATTCAAATTCGGCAGGTATCTTTTGAAAATTAATGGGGCAAGCCACACAGAAACAAAAAACAAAAAAACAATAATCAATAGGCAATAGTCTTAACTTTGACAACATGGTAATTCTCTCAACAGACCTAGTTTTATTAGATGCCCAAATTCATAGGTTTGATTCATTGTTGGAATATGTATTGTTATCCCCCATTCCTAGGTATAACTAAGGAGATGATGTGTTGAGGCCCTTAGGTTGCAGACATGGAGTACCAAGAGAATGATTGACTGACAATGTCCATTCATAAATATGGAGCCCCGCCTCACCACCATACTTCTTTGTTTGTCATGATGCCATTCACCACACCAACTTGCTTCTAGAAGACAGTGGATCTTGTTCCATGAGTTAACAAGTCAAGTTTCATGGTAAGTGTCACCTTAATACTTGAATCATTTGAATATGTTGCATTAAAGCTTCTCTTGATTATGGAGCGTCTGCTTGGAAATTATGCTTTTTTCCCTATTTCACCTTGGTGAGTGTTATGGTTTCTTAGTAAGCGGCCACCCTCATGGAAAGGGTTGGTACTGGGGGGTCTCCTTGAAGGGTCATCGTACCATTCCCGCTCATACTTTCACCCTTCCATTACTTCTTCCCCTCTGTTTCCCCATCTTTTATGTTTTCAAGATTAATGACCCAAGAAGGGCATGTACCTCATTTCATGGGAAGAAGGGGCCACTTGGCTCGGAGGTGCCCTGAGAAAAACATCATGCAATAAAATTTCGCCCTGGGATCCCGAGAGAAATGAAACACCTCTCAAAAAATGAGGGAGCCATAAAATAAATAACTAATTGATCAATGATGCTTTGTAATGTTCCCAAGCCAATTTTTCGCTTGGAAACACTAACTAACCACTGATTTGATTGTTTATTGTTGTGTATGCAGGTTGGCCATGAACATTTTGGCCTTAGGGTTTATTCAGTTATTCAGCCACATTTTATACAAGAAGCATTTCAACATATGAAGATCTTCAACAATACACAAGATAGGAACCACAA
>ML800986.1:0-25099 GCA_009831015.1 Picea engelmannii
TTTTTTTTTAATTGAATGCCATGATTTCAACATCATTGGTGGGAAAGAAGGATGCTTGATACTTCAATGCTATGGTAAATCCATTATGTTAATCATATGAAGTTATGTATCCATATTACATTACATAATCCATGTAGTTTGAGAGATAAAATCATGAAATGTTCAACTTTCCTCTAATATTTCCAATGTTAAATTTATGGAAATCATATTAGAGTTTTTCTTTCACTCCATTATGAAATATAATATACACAATCTCTATTAATTGAAATGTTTATAGTTACATATCTTGACTTATGCTAAAATTGTTGACTAGGTTGAAGTTAAAATAAAGTGATTTGATTTATGCACTTTGTGTTGGTTTGGATTTCACTTTTGGATAGAATGCGAGAGTTGTATTTATGCAATGAAATAAACTGTGAATAAGAAGGAAGTTAGAGGTATAAAGAGGCAACCATGTTAAGAAATAACAATTTATATGAATTTTATAAGAGGCTTAAGCTTGCTACCATTGTTGTAGCTTATTGTCATTACTATTGTGTCTTATTGCCATTATTGTTGTCTCTTACTCTCTGCATATATTATTTGCGATTGAAAATTTTATTTCCATCTATGTAAATGGGATTTTCTTTGTTCAAGATGGTTAAGGTTTTATAATTTTTGTATTTCAAAAGATTCAAATTACTAATGTCTATCTTAAACATAATACATGCATAGACATGTTGGATGGGAAATTGACAAAGTTTTTGAAAACATGCTATGGTTATAATTGTAAATGGAGACTCAAGATCTTGCACAAGAATTCTTTTGAGTGGGGATTCTATGGACATAAATGGTGTACATTGTATGTGTAGAGCCCTTAGTGTGTGTGAGAGATGGAAAATCTATGACCTCTTAAAGTTGGTTTCGTCCCTTGTCAAAGTGACTTATCACATATCCGATGAGCCAAATCAGGTTAAGTGGACATTAATATGATACTTTATATTTTATCATTAAATTGATTATCCTTACTATATAAATTGTCTTTCTTTTTGTTACTCATTTTTATTCTACTTTCAATGGTCATTGCTAACTGACAGAGTGCATGCTAATTTGCATCCCAAACTCGAAGTATTAGAACTACAATGTAGAATGATTTCCCATGTTTTTCCCTCTTTAATGTTTTTTCTCCTTGCTGTGATATGGGCAAGAGGGAATAGTAGGTTGTGGATTGGTTAGTGAATGTAGAATGCAAAGAGAACAACGAGACAAATGCTCTGAATTTGCCTAATTATACACTAAAGCTATACACTCGATGCTTTTTTATTATATAATATTTATATAGTTACAAGAGGGATCATGTCTGATAAGATATCTTGTAAAATAAAATAAACAAATATAATTTTACAACTGAATGATGGACAACCATTAATATTTTAAAAGGAATGATGCTTTGTCTTCATTATTGGTTGCTAAATATTCTCAAGTTGCATGTGGCAATTCTTTGAGTTGTTGGAGTGTGCCTTGCAAGGTTGGGTGTTGGGATCCAAGGCTGGAAGTCTATATTATTTCCTCCACATTCAAGTGAAAGTGTCCCCACTTTCTCCACATAATGAGGGAATTTGTTGTGCAAATATTTGATAGAATTTCAAGACGCAATGCACGATAATTAGTCTAGGCCACCCACTAGATATTGAGTGTAATGTTGATGACAAGTGTGCTTGGTGTGGAGATCCAACAAATAAATTGCTCCAAGGGTTGTTGGCACATTGGAATATGATGTGTTGGATGTGAGATAGGGATTTCTTCCTCTAAATGAGATGGCTCATACAGTTTGAGATGGGAAACATTAATGACATTATGAATGCCCAAGTGTGCTAAAAGATCTGATTTGAATGCATTATCACCCACTTGGTGAATGATGGTGTAACTGTCATAATGGAGGGGAAGGATTTTGTGATACTTTTGATTATTGAACCACTACATGCTAAAATATAGCAAAACATGGTCACCGACCTGAAACATAGAGGGTAATCTGTGTGATCATGGGACTATGGTAGTGTAGTGTGAACTTGGTGATAGATATCTCCAATGTGATGAACAAAGGTGGAGGCATATTATTGTTTAGAGGCCTTGATGGGAAGACAATGCTGGAGATAAATATACTGGAAATTCATAAGGGGTGAGAGGTTCAAACCCACATAAAGCTTCAAATAGAGAATGACCAGTGGAAGCATGTACTGCTTGGTTATAGTTGTGCTATATGATATGGAGGTAGGTGTCCCAATGTTTGCTTCAGTTTAACTGAGTGCAAAGAGAATAGACCAATCTATGATTGATGACTTCAATTTGGCTATTATTTTGGGGATGGAAGGCAATAAAATATCTCATCTGGAAGCCCAAAAGTTTCCATAGTGTTTTCCAAAATTCGCTAAGAAGTCGAGAGTCTCAATAAGAAATGATAGAGAGTGGGAGGCAAAAAGGAGTCCATACATGTTGAAAAAATATAGTAGCAGTTTGGGAAGCGTCGATGGTCTTGGTGTAGGGGACAAAAATGGCCATCTTGGAAAACTAGCAACCAATAAAGAAAATGCATTCATATTTACAAAGGTGGGAGGAAAGCCACTAACAAAATCCATGGAGATGGATTTTCAAGGCTGAGAACTGATAGGGAGAAGCTGGTAGGGGTTGAGTTTACGATTGATAGGCTTGGTATAACTATAGGAAACACACCGATGGATAAAATCATCTACATAATTGCGCATGGATGGGCAATAAAAGTAGTGCTATAGGTTATGTAGATTTTTTTGAGTGTGGAAATGCTCATCATGTATCGAGGAATGGGATTCCTCAAGGAGGATCAAACATTTTGGTTGGTAGGGAACAAAAAGTTGGTTAAGTTTGTATAACCAACGATTGTGAGGAGAGTAATCTAGGAAGGCTGTTTGGTTAATGGTGGTTAAGTTCTGCAATGCTTGCACCACAAAGTTGAAGAAAAGTTAGAAGTGTACAACTAATTTCAATTTTCATAGGTTGCACATCAAATGCTCATATTGTGCATGACACGATTTAGGGTGTGGCTAATCATGTCAGCCATTTTGTTGGTACTACCTTTCTTATGTTTAATGAGTAAACAAAACCATTATATATATGAAGCCTAGTTGAGATGGTGCTATTCTTGCAACTTACACTAAGAATTAAAAAAATAAGAGGATGATGCTCAATGTGAAAGATGGTCAATGCAATCAAAATACACCACATCACTATCATGGTGTCAACATAGGGGGTGATGGAAAGGTGGCATGGAATTTCTTAGTGATGAGGATAGGAGTGTTGTAATTATTCACCCAACCAATATGGTAGGGTTGAGTACGAGGTGTTGTGGGAAGATGGAGATTAAAAACCAAGGCTTGGGAGATGAGATTTTCTTCACACTTGTTGTCAATAATAATTTGGGCTATGAAATGTTTGATTTGGAAGTTTTGATGGAAGAGTGATGAGTTTGTAACTACTATATAGGTCATCCTTAAATCTAGATTGACATTGGGGGTGGAAGGGTTGTCAACATCAATGACATTAGATTCATGGAGGGGAGGCTCTTCAATGGGTGTAGTAAGAAATGTCTTAGCCTCTTGATGAGATTTCAAGGCATGAGATTCCACCATGTCATGTGTGAAGGTACATTGAGAAGTGCAAAATTTGGTGCTACATGTGGAAGAGGAAGGAGCACCGGGGTAAGGAAAAAATATAGGAGTCTTGGTAGGAGGATGAGAGGAGTGTTTGATGTTGACCACTTTTATTTTCCAGGGCCAGGGAATGCTAAAAGGCCTCATCAAGAGTAGTATTTTGAAACATGAGAACATCATGTCATAAAGAAGGTCACAGTAAACAAAAATTAAACTTGATAATAAGTACCTCTTCAATGTTAGTAATATGGTGCTATGTCTAGAGCTTGGAAAAGAGTTCAATAAATTGTTGTACTGTCTACCCAAATGTCTACTGCAACTACAACTAGCATGTACTTGGATGGGGTAGAAACATGTAGAAATGTGGTAGCGAAGGTGTGCCAAGGCCCTACAACATCATCATTTAGTTTGAACACCAAATCGAGGCTCACCGCGTAGAGAGAAATTCCTGTATATGCTTATGCTACTAATCTAATGCATTACTGTCTAGATGTGGCATAAAATGTGTTAGTTTCTTGATATTGTCCAGGGTAGGTGGGCCTACAAATAAATATCTAAGATTCTAATCCAAGAACCTACTTTATCCTCGTCCATAATTGCAACAAATTGAGGGGGAGAAATATGATCATCTAGTTGGAACCTTGGGCCAGATTGTGATTTGCTAATCAACTTGAGAATTTTTTGATCTCAACATTCTTGGGTCTTATATTTTCATTCTTAGGTTTGTTGGGTAAGGAACATGTGTTCCATGAATTGTTGTAGGGGATAAAAATTGTCTTCCACGATAAAGAATGTGCAATTGGTGCACAAGAAACAAAGAAAAAACTCTAAAAATGATTTGTAGCTAGTGCACAAAAATATCTAGGAGGTGATTAGGGTTCCTTTGGCTAGATCAACTTTGGAGGCAATGAGGGATCCTCAAGTTAGAGTGGTGAGAGTGTTAAGTTATGAAGGGATCTAAAATCTCGCAAAAACACAAAATATTATTGAGCTAGGATCGATATCTAATAAGGATGACATGGGAAAGATGACATAGTAGGTTGTAGATTAGTTATTGAATGCAAAATGCAAAAGTATCAATTAAACAAATGCATAGAAATTGCCTAACTTTACACTTGATCTTTTTTGTTAATAAATTTTTATATCGTTACAAGAGATATCAAATTTCATTAGATCTCTTGTGAAACAAATAAACAAATATTATTTTACGATTGAATGATGAACAACCAAATTAATATTTACAATATAATGTTGGTTTGTCTTCATTGCTAGTGGTTAAGGATTCTTGAGTTGCATGTTGCCATCCTTTGAGTTATTGGAGTGCACCTTCCAAGGTTGGGTACTGGGCTGCAAGGATGCACCCTCGAAGTTTGTATCATGGTGAATTTGCATCATTTAACTTATTTAATACTAAAGGATTGGAAAAACAAGAGATCGATTGTATGTTGAAGTATTTACATCAGACTCTTGGGAGAGGAGTTGTCTTTTTCTAGAAAATGAAGTTCCACAATTGTTGAAGCTCTTGGGAATATGACAATTTCACAATCCCATTTTAAGTGTCAAGAAATAGATCAAATCATGTCCACATTGTTATTTTGTTTACTTAAGCACAATGTTTGTGCTTCATTCCATATTATCTTAGCATTGATCATTATTTTTAAAATATTTCATAACTCAAGAGTATTACTATTATAGGGATTGCTTCTTTTATTACTGTCCACTTGCATCATTATATTATTTTTTTCTATTTGTGCACTTGATTGTTTCTTAATTGAATTTTAAGCTACATTGTATAAGGGAATTGCAAATAGATTACTTAGGGAAGTTGCATCATGATTTTATCTTAATTGTGTTTATACTTGCAATAGTTTTATTACTTCAAGAAGTCATAATGATGATGCTTTTTGATATCTTTTCTGTATCATATACAACTCAAAAAACATGGGAAATTCCCCCTAGTAACCGTGATAACTTGACATCTACCCATACACCCATAACCATTACCCCAAATTCCACACCCCTCACCCTACCCAAAACTCCATAGTCCCTATCCCTAATTAAATATTCCTATGCATAAGCCTTCTCTCTAACTACATACACACTAACCCCTTATCCATGACTACATACCCACTAAACCCTACCCTCTAACTACATAACCCATAGAACCTACGCCTTAACTCCTTATCCATAACTACATACAACGTAATGTCTACCCCCACCTAAAAACACACACCCCCTCACTATGACCCTTAATATCTACCCCCCACCCTAACCCCAACCCCTAATAGTAATATATTACTATTATAATTTCCATATAAAACCCTAAGCCCCATAATTCTAAAATCCATTCCCCCTCACTATGACCCACAACTCCATACTCCCTCTTAACCTAACCCTTACCCCCCTTGCACCTAACTACATACCCCATAATTCCTTCCCTACCACTAAATCCTCACCCCATAAACACTACCCCTAACTACATATCCTAACCCATGCCCCAAACCCAATAACCCATAACTTAATTGCATAGAATGGATATAAAGTAAAGATGTTGTTTTTCAAAATGTGAATTGCAATGATGGAAACCAAGGGATACAAATGTTGTGTTGTAATTTGTTGGGATTTGGTCCAGACCATGACCATATTCCCAAGGACCATCCATTATGTGCCAAACATTGAAATGGCCAACAAAAGGGCATCGTGGGAAAATATTACCTATTAATGACATGTGTGATGCACTGTGGATCCACAGTACATGGCCCATGCACTATAAAGACAAATGTTATGGCATGAGTTGTTGGGATACAAACCTATGAATTGTTGTGTTCGATTACTCCTATTTTGTGGAATTTTCTCTTAACACTGTTGTGAATCAGACATGGAGTTTGTAGAATACTCATTTAAATTCTTGTAAGATTCCCTTAAGGTTCAAAATTAGACAAAATTGATGATTTTTTCATAATGAGTTGTTTTAAAACATCTTGTTTTTTTCAAATTATCATTTTCTTGTTAACCTTGTTTTTATTGATTGTCTTATTGGTGATTACACATTAAAATGATCCTTTTCACATTTGTAAAAGCTCAAAGTTTTCAAATATTAAAAAACATTGAATTTTGTATATTTTTATTGCAAGGAAATTATGAAATTTTTTAGATTTCCAATTTTACCCTATTTTATATACTTTAAGATTTTTTTGTATGTTTATAAATATATGTTAAACTTCGGCAACCTAGCACTCGACAATTACTTCCTAGTAAACCCTCGCTGTACTAAACTCATTAAACACATTTATTTTTAATGATCTAAATAAATAGATCAGCGAAAGCACAATAAGGAGCCATACACATTTGCACATGTAATTGTTTGGGTAAACACCCATGGAAAACCTCCTAAGGGAAAACCAATACCTTGCTAATTTTATTAATATAAAATCTGGTCTCCTGTTCTGGGATAATGACCCACCTGAGGAACATACAAAACAACAAATAGCCTAGCCTAACACACCTCAAGATCTGTCATTTGATCTTGTTGGTTACTATTCTTTTACTACCCATTTTCTCCTTTCCTCAGACCTTGCCCCTGCACACTTGGATGAAAGTCCTTCTCCATCCAATTCAATGAGATCTCCTATCTCACTATGTGCGTGTCTCCTCCTCTCACATAGGATTCCTTTTATAATCTTAAGATTACCCTAAATCCAAAACTCTAGATCTCCAAAGTGATCAATGGATGAGATTAAATCTCACCTTCACTTTATAATCTAGTGGCTAGGATTTAATTTAACTCACTAATGCCAAACACTTGGGCATTTGGCTTAAATTAAACTCCATTAGTTATAAAAAGCAATTTCACTTTAATAATGACTTTATTAAAGAGAATATTCTAAGTCTTGAGGGGTACTAAGGAAAACTTCCACATGTTAGACACAAAACCGATGTGGAAGTACTTGTCCAATGCTAAAACATCAACACCCCCTTTTAGCAAGGAAGGTACTTCTCGAAGAGCCACCTAGAACTGGTTCTTCCTCTGACCCTGGCACAATGTTTCATACATCATCCTGCACACTGGCATCCCTCCAATCCTGTTGGTTAGCTACTCCCTGAACATTGGAAGTCACATAATCAATGATGCAACATATTAGTGTAATGAAGTTTGGAAACTTAGTCGAAGGCCTACTCTCCCTCAATGTGCTCCTAAGAGCTTCCTCCTTCTCTTGAGCATCCATAAATGTCATCTCGTACCAACTGGGTCTCTTGATAGAATTGGAAGGGGCTAACTCCCTCTTTCCATTTGAAGGTTGATTCCCCAAACTGTAAGTCTGTGAAATATGTTCACCCTTCAAAGTCTCCTATTCCTTATCCTCTACCACTAACATCGGTCCATGATCCAATATCCCCTTGGATCCACTTATAACCTTTCCCTGCAACCTATATACCTTTCCCTCTCTAGCACCAAGAACTCATGTTGAGTCTATGTCAGATTCCTTCAACCGAATAAGAACCTGACCATTCTGGAAAGAGATGGCATATCCACTGCCCTCCATTGCTGAAATTGAGAGAAAATTCATTTTAAGCTCCAGAACATACAACACACATGCCACCTCCATAGAACCTTCTAACCCTAGCTGGAACTTGACTGTCCCAAATCCCTCTACACCACACTTGGAATGGGTGCCAAGCTCCACATTCATATCTAAGTCTGTCTCTGACCAACTGGTGAAAAACTCATGTGTCCTGGTCATGTGACGAGAAGCCCCACTATCCACAAACCAATAACTACCGAAATCTGTGCCAGAAATATAAAAGAGTAATGAGAACTCCTTCTTGAACTTCTTAGTAAACTCGTTGACTTTAGCTTCTGTAGTTGCTACTACCCGCTGATACTTACTCTTCCCCTTCATCTGTTCTGGACAATGTGAAGCATAGTGGTCACTCTTATGGCACACATAATTTCACTTTGGTCAGATCCTCTTCTTTATAGCTCGTGGAGCTGACTCTCCACTTGTATTCCCCCTGCTCCTCCTTGCATGACTAGAAAGGGCTAGATTCTCATCATCACCAACCTATTGGTCTATTAGAGATTCCTCCCAAATCTCCTCTTGGATGAAATCATCCCATAGCCTGTCAAACTAGGGAAGTGTCTCCTATGCTACAATTCCCTGGATGAATGGGGCCCATAGCTTAGAGAAAACATTCAGTGTTGTCCTCAACAACTCCTCATCTAACACAACTTCCCCAAAAATTTCTAAATTGATCACCTATCTGAGTGATCTTGGTGAGATAACTGGTCACTATTTCTAATTTGGTCATCTTGGTGTCTCTAAGATTTTCCCTCAACACCATATTCCTGTTTGTATTGCTACTCTGAAAATGATTCGTTAGAGATACAAACATCTCCTTGGATAACTTGTTCTCAGATATGTGAGGATCAAATGATCCTTCACCGCATCTAAGATGATCCTCTTGGATTTCACATCCTTCAACTCATGGGCGGCCAGGTCCTTTGGATCCATCAATGGGGTCACCTTTGTATTAGAAAAATCCCACAATCCATTCTCCATGAGAACCAATGTGAACCTCACCTTCCAAGGGATGAATTTAGATGCACCCTCCATCCTGTCCTCAAATATCAAACCTGTTGTGACCATCTCCAAAGAGGAAATATTATCGGGAACACAAACTGTTGACAATGTGCCTAGTCCTTCAGGCTCAAAAACTGAAGAATTTTGTGCTTAACACACAACTAATCTTTGGCTGCTCAGATCCCTGCCCGAAACTTGCTTCCCATTGCCTAGACCTACTACCCACCACTCGAACTTGCTTCCCACTACCTGGATATGCTTCCCGCTACCCAGACCTATTGCTCGCTTCTCGGACCCACTTCCCACTACTTGGAATTGTTGTCCAAAATTTTCCTGAGGCTAGACATAGCCTTCTTCTAATGTTTGGGACTTATCTGGGGCTACCCGAGCTTTTTTCTCGCTACTCGATGACATCGACCGTACCTTCTAATATCCCGACGACTTCCTGGGTATGTTGGCAACTCTCTTGGCCTGTGGCCCTATGGGTGACTCTGCTGGTGGTTGGCTTGGTGATTGTACTTGCTAGTGGCTACTACGACTGCTTGGATGATGAATGGATACCGACGACCACATATTTTCTGCAACTGCTCCTCGACCCCCCATCACTTCTCCTTTGGTCAATTTCTCGTCTCCACCACCATCACCTCACGCCTCTTGCTGCCCTCTCCCACTGCTCCTCTTCTCCCGGTGCTGGCACCCTAGCCCATGGCTCCTTTGTTGGATGGAGGCTATGGCTACCCACTAGCGGCTAGTGGCTATGGCTGCAGCCCAAGCCTCAACCTTTTCTAGATCCTCTTCTCAACACTACACATGTTGTTTGACCGTTCCAACACCCGATTCTTCTTCACCACTCAGCCCGCCTCTCCAACCCACGACTAACTCCTGCGCTTTGTCCAACAACCCACGTGACCGTACGTTGTACGATGGACGTACAAATCGACGCTTACTTTTTTTCCCTTTTTTTATTTTCTCTTATTTAACCATAGTTTGCAAACAATAGAAATTCCCCGCACTACAAAATCATGATCTTGTGCACTCGGTTCCTCTTCAGAACTGATCATTCTATGATACCATGTTAAATTCTCGGCAATTGAGCACCTGAAAATTACTTCCTAGTAAACCCTTGTTGTAATAAAATCATTAAGAAAATTTATTGAAGAAAAGAACGACCGAATTTTAACAATCCAAATAAATAAATCAGTGGAAGCATAATAAGGAAACCATACACATTTGCACACTTAATGTTTTGTGTAAAAACTAGTAAGGGAAAACTAGTACCATGTTGATTTTATCAATATAATATTTGGGCTCCCATCCTGGGATAATGACCCATCTTACAAAGATACAAAACAACAAATAGCCTAGCTTAACACACCTTAAGACTTGTCCTTCAATCTTGTTGGCTGCTATTCCTTTGCTGCCCCTTTTCTCCTTTCCTCGGACCCTACCCCTGCACACTTGGATGGAAGTCCTTCTCCACCTAATTTAATGAGATCTCCTATCTCACTCTATCTGTGTCTCCTCTTCTCATCTAGGCTTCCTTTTATAATCTTGAGTTTACCCTAAATCCAAAACCCTAGATATCCAAAGTGATCAATGGCTGAGATTAGATCTCACCTTCACTTTATAATCTAATGGATAGGATTTAATTTAATTCACTAATACCAAATTCTTAGGCATTTGAATTAAATTAAACTTCATTAATTATAAAAAGTACATTCACTTTATGAATTACTTTATTAAAGTGAATCTCCTAAGTCCTGAGAGGTATTAAAGACGACTTTAACATGTTAGACACAAAACCAATGTGAAAGCACCATTGCAATGCTACAAACATCAACAATATAAACATGAAAAAAATCACTAATGTTTTAGATTATGAAAATGTATTTAAGTCAGTATTGATATAAAAAAAATAAAACAAAAAAGGTATAAAGACAAATAAAAACAACACACACACACACACACACACGTGTGTGTGTGTGTGTGTGTGCGATATAGGTAGGAATATGAATGGAAACACACACACATAAATATTGTAGAGAACACAATAATATGGTTAAACCCAAGTTCTATTTGTGAATTTAATAGAAAAAGATTGTAAAATGTAAATCAATATAAGCTAGCTAGAATGGTGGTAGCTTATCTCTGAAGAGAGAGGTGTTTTCTACAATCATTCGCAAGAAGATATTACAAGAGGTTGAAAATGGATGTTTAACATAAAGTAATAAACCCTAAGGGGAAAAAACCCTAAAGAGCCCAAACCCTAACCCTAGGAGACGGAGCACCAAAAGGATTACGGGCCTCAAGGTGACTAGTTGAAATGTCAACTTCTTGAGGGTACACCTTTTTCATGCAATCTTAGTTTGGGGTGCACAATAACTTGTTGGAAATATATAATTTAAATGTACAATTGTTGGTAGGCTTGGGTAGGCCATGGCCATCTCAGGACCTCAAATGGACCAAAAACATCATTTAAGGCCTCAAAACGACCCCAAACGTTTAGGACCTGGAAAATTGTAGATGAAAAAGAAACCAAGATGGAGAACTATGTTGAGTTAGTGGAAGAGGTGGGTGGCCACTGATGTCCACCTATATAATTGTGTGTGCCTGTGTATTTGAAGAAAAAAGGTTGTAATTTCTTATTTCAAGAAGAAATGTTAACATTACATTTAACACGTGTGAAAGGACATTGAACCATAAGAGAGCTACTAACAAATCAACATGAAACTAAATATAGAAAGACATCCAAAGGGATCTATAGATAAATACCAAGCCATTGATAGAATCAATAAAATATGTGTAAAGTCTACCAAGTTCCATGCAGGAGACCAAAAAGAAAATTATATAGGCCAATTTTCCTTTTACACAAGTTCTTTAAATTTATTGGACATGCTAATTCCACATAATAAGAGTGTTAGAACATTAGAAAAATAATTGTTTTCTAGGCATGATATTTTCTACTCCATCTTGAATCTTAGTGATCTCAAGGAATCCTACTTGAGCATTCACTCCTAGTTTGGGCAAGCCATCAACATTGTCATTTAATTCTCTATATATGTGCATACAAGAAAATATAACAAAACTAGTAGCTACTCCTTCACATGTTGAATGAGGTGTTCAAGTCCTAAGTTGAGGTTCCTCATCTATCCATTGACCAAATCCACCACCATCTTTGAATCCTCGAATATATGAAATTTTTGATGCCTCTTTTTGCTGCGATACCAACTAGGATGAGAATGGATTTACACATTACCATGTTGTTGCTTCTAAATCCAATCCATAGGGGAAATTAAAGTAATGACTCTTCATGATGTATACAACTCCCCCAACATTGCGCATACTCGGAACCCCCTCTAACTCACCACCAAAGAAACACCAATGGGGACCTTTTAAATTAATTTCCCCACCTACCTCATGGCCTTGTAATTTAATTCTTTCTTAAGGCCTTTATATGTATAGTAGATTTTGTAGAAAACTTGTAGTAGGGTTTTGCACTCGTTTCCAAAAATCATTGCATTTTTTGTTGGCCACAATGCCTGTCACACACTCAAGGGTAAAGCTTCATGCTCAAAAGCTCTACTATCATCCCACCAAACCTTAAGAACCTCCTCTATATTGTTGCCGACCCATACACCATCCCCTCTATTTATGTTTTTTCTACAACCTAGACTTCTAAGAAGAAAATTTACAGCCAATATATATATGTGAAATAGTTTTAGTGGCACAC
Organism: Picea engelmannii; assembly: GCA_009831015.1. Taxonomy (NCBI): domain Eukaryota; kingdom Viridiplantae; phylum Streptophyta; class Pinopsida; order Pinales; family Pinaceae; genus Picea; species Picea engelmannii. Next base: position 12,975 of record ML800986.1, read on the forward strand.
CTGCATATGGGGCACATACATGGACCTTCAAAATATATTTTTAATAAAACATCCCATGTAACGATTTTGTTAGACAATTCCATCCATAGAAAATTCCTTCTTATAAGAGGTTTTCTAATTCTCCATACCTTATTCCATCATCACTGAATGTTTAGGGCTTGGCCATTAATGAACATATATGAATAACCTAGCCTTGTTGTGTAAACCCCCTAGTAGGGATTTTCAACTAGACCAAGCAATCATCCTCCTCTTTGAGGAAGATGAAATTCAATGTCAACCTCCATACAAATATTCCCACTCCACATCATCATGACCAATCAAACATATATCCTCTACCTTTTCCCACCCTGGTCGCTAGAAATTTACATCTCCCAATGTCCTTTCATCCGACATAGTTATCATGCTTTTGTTCCTTGAATTGGTGAGAATACCATTAAACATTGATTAATTTTCTTCATTGTTGATCCATGGGTCAATACCAAGATGCATGAGCACCATTTCCAACTTTCCAAGCAAACCAATTACCCACTAATGTAAAAGAAAGTACCTGATCTTTTCATACAATGGAGGTGTTTTAACATCTCTTATTTCAGTTTCTTATCAACCCTTCTAGAGTTAATGGCTCAATATAATTATGAGTAATCACCTCCTTCTGTAAACCTTCTCTAGTCATCATCTTCCACAAACTCCTATTCATTGCAAGAGCCTTTCCAAATGAAAAATGTTCTCGAAACCCCAACCCCCAATCTTCTTTGGCTTTGCTATCTAATCCCATCTCATTGGAGCCCTCTTTTTCTTCTCATTTTTCATTGTCCAAAGAAAAATAAAGATCTTTCTCTTGATTTTATGAAGAATCCACTTAGGGATAAAGACTAGGGAGCACCAATAGACTGGAATAGACTTGAATTTTCTCTAATACATAACTCACAAGTGTTAATGTTCTCATAAGAGAGAGCGATCATATATTATGAGGAAATATTTCCTTCAATCTTACCGTATAACCACAACCAATCGCTAAAAACAAAATCATTTTCCTTCAATTAAAAACTCAAATATTTGAGACCCATATGAAAATCTACTTCGTGGAAAGGTAATATAACTCCATAATAGCATTCCACTATCTCCCCACCATTTTGTGAAACATAATAAAGGACTTCAATTCATTTTCTTCCAACCCCCAAGGATAAGGCTAGGTCAACCTTACCCTAAATTACAATAAAATATGATAAATTATAATAATGGTGTAACTACCCACTACTTCCCATAGGTTGACTAATTAAGAGCCTAAAATACCCACAAAGTTGGCTGGCACTTGGCCACAAGTGAATTTTACACATATTTTCAACACCCCCTTTAATATAAATAAGGAGCTGCATGAGATGATATTAAAATACATTATGTATCCCCCCTTAATGGTAGCTCACATACATTGATATGCCTCCATAGACAAGTGAAGGTGGGATTTGGAAGAGAATTGGTGAATATATCTGCAAGTTGATCTATGAAAGAAAAAATATTGGCACAAATTTTTCTTGAGCATGGATATGTTGAATGTAATGCATCCAAATCTCAACGTGTTTGGAAATCTGATGGTTCATTAGAATACACATAAGCTTAGTAGTACTTTGATTGTCACAAAATAGAACGAACAAATGATGTTGAGAAAGATTTAGCTCACCAAGACATATATGCATCCAAGAAAGATGATTCCTGGCATGATCTACTCTAGCATATTTGGCTTCAACAAAGGAGAGTTCCACCCTTCGTTTCTTTTCGAAACACCAACAAACCAATCTACAACCAAGGGAAAAAAAATACCCTAAGGTAGAGAGCTTCTTATCAATATCACCCACCTAGTCGGCATTAGAAAAGGAAAAATACAAATGCTTGTTGAATATATAATTCCTATGTGAGTGGTGCCCCTAAGATAACATAGAATGTACACAGTGTCCCACCAATGACTCTCATGAGACTCCTTCATGTAACAGGCACACATACTAACTACAAAGGAGATATTTAGCTGGGTATGAGTAATATAAAGTAATCCAATGACTAAAGATTGATAAATAGATGCATCAAATAAGGGTTAATGTCATTGGGCCTAAAAATTCATCCCGTTGGCTTGTAGTCTTCCATACCAAGGTGCTGCAAGAGAGAGAAGGTGCATTGTGCTTGAGAAAGATAAATCCCATCAAAGTTCTGAGCAATCTAAAGCCCCTAAAAGGAATGAAGCAACCTTAAACCAATAATCTCAAAGGAGTCCTTGTGTCACTACTTCAGATCATTGATCATGGATGTGGATTGATCAATATATCACAACAATAATAGTTTTTCCATAGTGATGGAAAGTTTAGAGATCATGCTCAACCTCGTAGTGATTGAAGCCATGAATAATAAAGAAATTGTGGATCTTCTTATACCAGGTGCAAGTGGTCTATCTAAGGCCATATACATATTTCTTAAGCTTACAAACCAAGGGAATATGACCATTCTAGACAAACCTTTGTGGTTTCTACATATAAATCTCTTCTTGAAGATCACCATGGAGAAAAGAAATTTTGACATCCATATGATCAACTTCCAAAGCCAATTTCAAAGCATTTATATATAGAAATTTTGAATGGAGTCCATATGAGCAATTGGAGCAAAAGTCTCTAAATAGTTGATGCCTTCTTTATGGCACAAACCTTTAGAAACTAGGCATGCTTTATGTTTCTTAAATATTCCATTTGCATCATACTTGGTTTTATACACTCATTTGTAACCAATCAGATTCTTACCCTTGGGTAAGGGGTTTGGATCCCAAGTTTGATTTTTCACTAGAGTAACATACTTAGAAACCATAACATCCTTCCATTTGGGAGAGTTTTTTTCTTGATCAAAAGTAGTAGGATCACTATCAACTTTGGAAACAATATCCCATGAAATAAGGGGCCTTCATCAATGTCCGAGTTCTCCTTCAGGGGGAAGATGAGGAATAACATCTTATAGAGTAGATATGGAACACTTAGGAAATGGTTGTGACCTAGTTGGTAGGGAAGCATAATAAAAAGGTTGTGTAGTGATATTATGATGAGGTAGCTCAAATGATAAGATATTTAAGGGAGAAATATGAGTAGAAGAGACTTTAGTGCTAGTAGTACCAAACAAGTCACCAATATGGGCCTCATCATGGATTGTTGACTTATTCACCATAGAGGAGGTGCCAGAGGAAGCGTCAAAAGGAAAAGGTTCATCAAGTTTTGAAAGAGAGAAATCTATTGAATATTTGAAGTGGAATCTTATGCAATAAGAGTGGTGTAAGATTGAGGGGACTGTAGGAAAGAAAGACTCTTCAAATATAACATCTCTCCTTTCAATCACCTAATTAGTAGAAGGATCATACAAGAAATAACCTTGGAAGTTTTACTGCATCCTGTTAAAATGCAACGTTGGCTCTTAGGTTGTAACTTTTTATGTTTTTCTTTGGGAATATGGACCCATGCATGAGATCCAAAGACTTTAAAATGCACAACAAAGGATTTGTAACCATAGCATTTCTCAAAAGAGGTATTTTGCTGAACATCTTGAGCAGACACGTTTGATTGATGATATGAGTTTCAAAAAATACTGCTTCTCACAATAGTCAAGCTCCATCTGATGAAAATAATCCACACATGGTCTACCAATCACTAGAATAATTCCCATATCTCACTTGCAAGCAAAAAATTTCCATTTATAGGTCCTTTGTGATGGTTTAGGGCTATGCAAATGGCCTACAATCCCTAAAAGTAAGTGTTAGAGACTAATTTGTCATGTTTTAGCCTTGAACCATGCTCAAGATAATGAGACCCATTCATAGAAAGTCAACATGGGTATATTGTGTGTGTCAGGTATCTAAATATTCTTTCCCTTGTACCATTCAAAGCTAAAAAGAAAGAAAGAAAGTGTGAGATGTCATATTTTCCGAAGAAACTCATGTAGGCACTTATAACAAATTCAATGTTGTTGACACTATAAAAAATTGAGATCTCACTCATGACATACCAGGTGCAAGGGGGTGAAGACACTCTTTGAAAAACACATTGCATCTAGTTGTTACAAGGGATAGATAAACAATAGGGTTTTCCTTAGTAAGGCACACCTACAATGGCCCCAACACCACCATATTTATTGTCACCAACATTATCACCACCATTAGCACTCATTTGCTCATTATTCTCTAAGGTTTGGTACACATTATGATGGTTAAAATTTTGAACCTACTATGGATTTACACCACACAAAAATCTCATTTCAATAACACATCATAATCATCTAGCAATTCTTTCAATATGGCATTTAAATTTATTAAGAACATGTGCATGTTTCTGTATGCCAAGAGCGAGCACTTGTTATGGAAGATGTGTTTTTCTTGTGTAAACTTACTCATTTTGAAGAAAAATAAATAAATTTAAAACACATGTGTACTGGTGAAGAAAAAATAATTTTATTTAAGAAAAACACTTAGGTGATTTGGTAAATTAAAATGCACATGTTGTTTTGACCTAGCCTGCATATCAAGTATCTTGCTAAGATAGTTTTTTAGAAGTTGGATTGCCAATTTACCAATTTTGTGAACTAGATCCATCTCCATAAAAAAATTCCAAGTCCATATGATGGACATGGACATGGACCTAGTTAACAAAATATCAAGTAACTTGATAAGATAGTTTTTTTGATAGACTCCATTGGCTTTGCTTCATGTTTGTTGGATTAAGGGAATTTCAAATAGTCAATCTAAAAAAGTCAACCATTAATTTCCTCTCAATCTAAAAAAGTCAACCATTAATTTCGTTGACTTTGCTCCATGTATGTTCGTTAACTTTGCTCCAATGTTGGTTGAATGAGCCAAATATGCAATCAAAATAAGCTGCAACCTAAAATTTTGGAGGTCTCACTTTATCTATCACCCCACAAGGATGCATTTAAGGTGGATTGATGAAAACACATTGGATTTCCTTCACACAAAATGAACTCCCAAAAAATGCAATTCTAATAGAAAATACAAATGCCTCGGTGGACGTTAGGTTAGGTGTCGGGTTATTGAAATTTTCTAGACTACATTAGGTTGGGTGTCGGATATTAAAATTTTAGGTGTGTCGGGTATCAAAATTTTCTGTTCCTGAATGCTTGGAGTTTTGTGAAAGTTGCGATGCGTGAGTTTTTATCTCGTAAATCTTCCCTTCTCTTATTCAACCTCCGAATAATACAGGGATATGTGCGTATCTCCTGAGTCTTAAAAATTCCACGTTAAGATACGATATATGGGAGAGACGCCATTATATCTGCATATCTTATTCAGAGATGCCCATATTTTATCCCGGCATTGAACATATGGGCATCTGCTAAATCAGTGTCTGAATAATATATTATTAAGCCCGTGAACCTTTCAGACTAAGGAAGATGCTAATATATTATTCAGACGTAGACATTTAACAGGAGAGAATGGTAGATTTGGGAGATAGACATGAATAAACTTTCCTTCTTGTGCATCTACAACTTCATAACTTCCCTGTGATCCGAATTTCCATTCCAAAGCCGAGCAGGAAGTGGAGAAAATCTTGTCAGCGGGAGGAGAGGAGAGGAGAGGAGATAATCATGAGTGACAGTGGATCTTCAGTTTCAGTCGTGGAAGAGTTGGAGGGCATCATTAAGCTCTACAGCGACGGATCCGTCCTGCGTGGAGACGAGCCATCTTTCCAATCCCACCTTCAACCACTGGGCGAAAGTTATGAGCAAGTCTTATACAAAGACATCGTGTTTGATCACACGCTCAACCTGTGGGCGCGCCTCTATCTCCCTCCTCTCCGTTCTACCACCACCACCACACGCCTGCCCCTAATCCTTTACTTTCATGGCGGCGGCTTCTGTTTGTATACCCCACGGACTCCCGATTTTCACCGCTTCTGCGTAATGTGGGCAGCCGATGTAGGCGCCCTCATCGTCTCCGTCCACTACAGATTGGCTCCCGAGCATCGCCTCCCTGCGGCTTACCACGATTCCATCTCTGCACTCCAGTGGCTCCATTCCCAGTCCATGTCCATCAGCGGAGGAGGAGCCGATCCCTGGTTCGATTCCCACGCGGACTTCTCCAAGGTATTCCTTATGGGCGACAGCGCAGGAGGGAACATCGCACATCGCGTGGGAATGTGGTCTGGCGGGCAAGATTGGGGTGGAGATATGCGGATCAGCGGATTGATTTTGCTGTGTCCCTATTTCGGAGGGGAGGCACGGACTGCTTCCGAGAGGCAAGAAAGGCCGGGCCTTCCTGTGGAAATCTCGGATTTGATGTGGAGGCTGGCACTGCCCGCGGGAAGCAACAGAGACCACCATTTCTGCAACCCACTCGCCCCCAACACTGGAGCGCCGGATGCTTGGTCCGTTACAGGTCCCCTTCCCCCGACGGTTATGGTGATTGGTGGGTGTGACATTCTGAGGGACAAACAACTGGAATACTGTGAGCTTCTCAAAAAATGCGGTAAGCAAATCATTGAAGTCATGGTGTTTGAGGAGGAAGATCACGGCTTCTTCCTCATGAAAATAGATCAACCGATCTCAATAAAACTGATAGAGTACGCTTCCCATTTCATTAAATCCGCAGCTTGAAATCGATACTCCACAGTCCAAGGAATGCTTGTTCGATCCTATTTCATTCATGAAAGTTAAGTTTATATGCATGCCTGTGTTTATGTGCTGGAAACAGCAATTGCAACGGCACGCCGCACGGCCCATGTGATTTGGTTGCCACTGATGCGATGGTCTCCATACACTCATTCTTGATGGCTTTGAATAATATATCGATGTTAGCATCCATTTTAAAAATAGTTGGCAGACCAGTGTGAATTTTCTGTTTAATCAATTAGTCATGTATTAGTTATGGCATTTTTACAGTTCATTTCATTAAGATTGATGTGTAATTAGACTTGGAATTTCCTTTATAGATTTAGATTTGGAATTGAAACTAGTATTTAAAAAAAATACAAAAATGTTATAAATAAAATATTTTAATATCAATATTAATTTTAAGTAAAATAATTTTATATCAATTATATATATAGAAAGAAAGAGTAAATGTAATTGAAAGTAAAATATTTCATATTTTATTGATATGTGTTTTTTACTTCCTAGTATGATATGAAGGAGATATGTAACTCTTTTGGTGCTTACTATGGAGTTGACATGTTGCATTTAAAAATATATTAATAAGAAACAAATATTTTAATGTGGATCACAAAAAAATATTTGAAAGTAAACAAATTTTTATGGCAAAAGACACTTCCTATATTAAAATATGAGATAGATGTGTAATTCCTTCATTGCTTAATATAGACTTAATATAAAGTTGACACTAAGCATTTAAAAAATATATAAAACAATTGAAGATAAAAAATTTCTTATGGTTAAAACATTTTGAATGGAGCACATATATATCTTAAAAACCAACATAGATTCAGCTTAACTTTCGATTTATTATGTTAAAAAAGGCATCAAATCTCTCTAGTACAAACTTTTTTTAGAGCTTAAAACTTATGAAAAATTTGTACTTCAAGTAATGCCTCTAGAGCTCATGATAAATTATACTCCTAGGGTCAATTCTTTTATAATTCTTTTAAAATAAATTTTCACATTCTTTTGTTAAAAAAATTGAGGTTATATAAATTAGAAATTATTTAGATGAAATTTATATTTTTAATTTCAATTTTATAGAAAGTATTTTTTTATAAAAATATTTATAAAATGAAAATATTTATGACAATTAAATTAAAATAGAAAAATATATATTTAATTTTTTTATAAATAAATATATTAAACAAGGGTAGCAAAGCCACACTGGTTAGCAGTGGCTATGATAGTAAACCACACACTTAGTTTGTTTTAAATAATAAAAATAAATAAATGTACATAAATCTCACAAATCTTGTTTAATATGAGAAAACTTAGATATTGATAATTAATCCTACATATTATTATTGTTATTATTATTTTTATTGATTATAAAAAAAATAACTAAGTATATATTAACTTGTAATGAAAACACTTCTTTCAATTAAAAAACATATTTATTATACAACAATTATCCTCCTTATCGTTTAACATTGTCTCATAACCTATACAAAAGTTTTAAACCAAAAACAAAATCATTAATAACTAGACTATTATGCTGCCTGTACAAACAAACAAAAAAAAATAAAAATAGTTTGGTCTTTAATAACCAAATTATCTCTTAAAATTGTCCGTCGTAGAAAGGCTATAGCCTGCTATAGCCTACACGTTAGTTACTTGAAACAATTAAATTCATTAGCTACATGCTAAAATTTTCTATGCAATGAATGAAGCCACTAGCCGTGGGAAATGGTGAGGAAATTGCCATCTTAAATTCAAGGAAAAGACTTAATAAAAGCTAACCTTATGAGGGCCCAGATTTTTGGTTAAATAATAATATATATATATATATATATAATCAAATAAATATTTATAATAATTAATTTAAAATAAAAAAAATTATATATTTAATTTTCTTATAAATAAATATATTAAATAACGAAAGAGCTATAAAGGTAGGGAACAGATGAAATCACAAATTAAAAAAATATTCTTTTCGACTTTAATTAATAGTTTTTTTTTTGGTCCATGCTTACCTTTTGGTCCATGTTTTGGTTGTTTTTTAAAGAATTAAATCATAATAATATCATGCTTATCTTTAGGTGCATGTTTTGGTTGTTTTTTAAAGAATTAAATCATAATAATAATGTAAAGTAAGATGATTAATTTTTATATTTTAAAAATGTATATTAAAACAATTATATTAAAAAAGTTAAAATGTTTTGAATTATTTATTAAAACAATTATGTTAAAAAAAATTAAGTATGAAAAGTAAATAATTGAAAACATATTAAAAAAAAGTTAAAATGTTTTAAAATTATTTATTAAAATAATCATGTTAAAAAACATTTAAGTATGAAAAGTAAATTGTTGAAAAGTAATTATTGATTAAAAAAATTATGCACCATTATATAATTGTCATTTGCAATTTCTCTATATTGCTTTCATTGTTATTAAGAGGTTGAAAGCCTTTAAATTTTCTTATCCTTAGTAAATCTTCCATGACAGAACAAAATCCAAAATTTAACCAACCTCTTTTATAATTAAAATAAAGTAAAATCCATATATTATGTTAAACCATTAGAAAATATATTCAACCAACTTGTATCATAATGAACAAAAATATAATCAATCCATATTTATGTAGCCCCAGTTCTTTTATATTCATCTAAGTCTATTCCAATATGGACCATATTAAGTTGCGTTTGGTGGACAAGACATTTATTGAGACAAAACTATTAGATATTGGATACACATCCGAATGGGGATTATAAAATGAGAAAAGTTACATGTAATATGATACATAAGTATGCGTGATTTAATGCATTTAAGAACTGCATTCTATGCTAGCCATTGATTTTTTTTTTTTTATTTTTTTTTAATTTTATTAAATTTTTTAAAAGAAATGTCACTTTTAGGTAGGTAAAGGTATTTATAAGGTATTTAGTTAAATTTTTTTGTATGACCAATCACAAAATAGAATTTGAAATAAAAAAAATATGATTTTTTTTTTAAATTAAAAAAAAAAACCATTTTTTTTTTTTATATGAAAAGTTTTTTTATTAACACAATGAAATCAACTCTATTTAAATACTAATCAATCGCACCATAATCCCTAATTATTATTATAATAATTATAATTAATTAAAAAAAATAAAAAATTATATCATAGTAAATTTATACTTGCTTAGAATTCCAAACGTTGGTCATCGAAATTGTTTTCTTGTGATACGTTCTTAAAGGAAAACTAAATTACATTCATTAAGGTACAACATTGACATTTGACTAGCGTATTGAAGATATCATTTAACGTAAACTTATTTTTTCTATAGTGCTACCTCGAAGGTTATGCCAAACAAGTTTATGGACAACAAACCAAATAAGTACGTTAAATGGTGAAAATGGCTATTATTGTAAGAGTGATTATATATATATATATATAATTTTTTTTTTCTTTTTCTTTTCTTCATTAATAAGTTCTCTCACATACATATATATATTTCTTCACTAACAAGTTTGGTTTTTGAGTTTTGTAGGGTTTACCACCAAATGTGGTTTTCTTAATTTGAATTTTAGAATTAAATGAAGTTGGAATGATCCTTTTTGAGCTTTAAAGCATTGTTAGAGAAGTGAAGAGTTGGTGGTTGTTCTTTCATCTTATTTGTAGAACTTTGTCTTAGCTTTTGGTTCAACTCTTAATGATTAATGTGTTTGGCTCACTTTATTGATTCAAGATTGATTGATCAGATTATGTGTAGTTTATGCTACTAACTTCAATTTGGAGCGAGGTAGACTTTGGGATTGGATGGCTTCCTCTCTTCTGGCTACGCAGTGAATTGTTGTTGGAGATTTTAATGTGGTGGAATGAGAATGTGACATATGTGGAGGCTTAGGGTTTGTGATCAATGTTTCAAAGAAGTAGGCTTGTTATTGGTGCAAGGGATCCCTTCATATGTTTGTACCCAATTGAAGCAAAAGGGGCTTGACTGTGGAATTTGGTTCACTTGGACTAACTATAGGTAGGGGCATGATAGGGTGCAAGCTAGGTTGGATCAATCCTATGGACCTTGGGAGGATATGTCATATTCATGCTACCTCCACCTTATGGATGTGCTAATGGATGTGATAGGTTTGGATTTCCTTTCAATTCAAATTGTGATTTCTTTCCCTATGATGCGGTTGATTCACCTTCTTCTGCATTGTTCATTGAATGTTTCCCATTTGGTGTTAGTTGTTTTTACACCATAATTAAAGAGTTTGGTCCCTCTCCTCTAGGCTTGTGGGAGCTTAGGGATGGATCCTTTGGTGGGATGTTGTAGTTTTCCACACTTAAGTTTATGAGAGGTTGAGGGTGGATGATGGCATGCAAATGAACAAAGGAGTTGAGGGCGACTCGACTTAGGATTGAGGAGCGTCATATCTTTATAGAAGAGAATTTTCATAATGTGACCCTTCATGAGGAGATTGTGAAGCTAGAGGTCATTACACACACAGGTGAGGACTACATTGCCAAGGGTGAGGAATACTAAAGGGTGAGTGCAAGCTAATGATGGTCTCTCATGACGCATTAGTAGCAATGCAAACCTAGAAAAACAACAATATGTTAACTTGGAGGGATCATTCAAGGTACTTTTACAATGAATTTGAATATGGTGTAAGAAGATGAAACATGGAAAATTGAATTAGCTTTCCAAATATACAACTTTTATTCATAGAAATTATGAATAACCATGTCAAATTTGATTTTTTCTAACAATGGTATCTTATTTTTCCAACAAAATATAAGGTATATGTTTTTGTTCGTGCATGTGTTGAGTACCTTAACGATGGAATTTCGTTTCAAAAACTTGTACACTTGTATAGAACCCATTTTTCTAGTGTGGTGTATATTTTGGAAATTTATAATATTAATTTTATATATTTTTTAAATTATCAAAGTTAAAATATCCAACTATATCTATGTCTATAGTTTCGCCAACAATTGAAGTGTTTAGCCTATAGAAAAATAACGTCAAAGACAAAGATATAGAGAGTTATTCACAAAAATGGAAGTTTTTATCAATTTGCATACCAAACCACTAGGTTTGTCGTCCCGAACCTAAATCCGAGGAAACCAAGTCAACATAAACGTTGTCAATCTTGCCCCAAAAAAATTGAATTCAAAAGAACGCGCACGTGCTCTAGGAATGCTCACACCTTCCTAATAGAACACAGTCGCTATATGAACACACATGCATTCCTAAGAGCGCACACACGCTCTTATAAGCTATTTGTTATTTTCCATTCCCCTGTCCCTCTCTCTCTCTCTCTCTTACATCTACCTCCCCTCTCTCTCTCTCCCTCTAACTCTCCCTCTCTACCCCCCTATTTGTCTCCCTATCTCTCCCTCTCACACTCCTATACATGGTAAGACCTAGACATAGAAAGACTTAGATATCACAAGGCATGGAAAGACCTAGAACTAGACCTTGCCTTGACATGCCTCATACTCTCACACCCAC
>ML800986.1:31570-55127 GCA_009831015.1 Picea engelmannii
ACTCTTACACACTCTCTTTGTCTTCCCCTCTCCCCCTCTCACACTCTCTTTCTTCCTCTCTCTCTATGCCCCTCTCTACATCACAAGGAATGAAATGGACTTTACCTAGACATGTCAAGAACTAGACCTAGACCTAGACATGGCAAGACCAAGACCATGAACTAGACCTATACGATGACCATGACCTAGACCATGACCTATGCCTATACGATGACCATGACATGGACCTAGAGATAGACCTAGACCATGACCTAGACCTAGAATTAAACCATGACCTAGACCTATACCATGACCATGACCATGACCTAGACCATGACCTAGAGCTTGACCTAGACCATGACCTAGACCCCCTAGATCCATATAATCCTAGGCATAACCTATACTCGACCCTTAACCGCCTTCACGCTCTATCCCTAAGTGCACTATGCATACACCTCTTGTTAAAGGGCCCACAACCCTTGCATCCACATATTGGTGCTCTAACCATTGCTCTATGCTTCAAAACAACTTCAATCATAAGCCCTTAGGTCCTAGTTGTCCCCAAACCCCTATACATATTTATTCATAAATATGTTTGGTCTACAATAAATTCTATATCCATTGCATTAAGAGCGCACATCTATGCCCAGCAGGAACGTGTATGCGTTCCTAGGACACACATGCACTTTAGTGCACACACGTTTTAGGAGCATGCACACATTTTAAGAACACACACACTTTCCTGCTGGGAATTTTTATGTGCCATGCAAACTCCTCTACCTCATATATCTCAAAAAATTGAACAAGCTCGACATCTGCATGCAAAAATAATAGGAACAAACAAGTTTTTGTTCTTTTTGCCTTGTTGTTTAATTCATAGAAAATTTTGTACTATTGCAAGACAATTGTGGGAAGAATTGGAAGACAAATTTGTCCAAGTGGAATTGGAATTGTTGGTTGTGTCTTCTTGGAATTGGAAGACAAATTTGTCTAATTGGAATTGTTAATTGCGTATTCTTGTGTAATACCAAGACACATTTTTCCAATTGGAATTTTTAGTTGTGTTTTCTTGTATAATACCAAGACAAATTTGTCCAATTAGAATTGGAATTGTTAGTTGTGTCTTCTTTTGTAATACGAAGACAAATTTTTCCACTTGGAAATGGAATTGTTAATTGTGCCTACTTGTGTAATACAAAGAAAATTTCTGTGGTGGGGTGCTTGGAAGCCAAATTTTCTCTTTAAACAATGGGGAACCTATGAAATTGATAAAGAAACTCCTCGAGGAAAGATAAACCCATCAAAAAAGTAGAAGAAGAAAGAGAAAAGACAAAGTTATGTATGTCAAAGAGTAGGCTTTTAGAAGAGGCCAATCCAATTTCTAGTGGAATAGATGTCGTTTTTGTTTCTCCTCCATTAGCACAAGCAAAGATCAAGAGTTCAGTAGAGACCAATACAATTAGTATCTCATCAAGAAAACTTGTTGTGGATGACTAGATGATGGAGTATTTGCTTGGAGATGATTATACAATGGATGAAATTAGAGGGGCAACTGGTGCACAACATTGTGGTGAATAATTTCCTTTGGTGCAACCCTCTTGTTGGACAGTCAAACGTTCCAGAAACTATTCAATCCATATCCAATCTCCTCCCAGAATTGATCTGCCAATGATTGAAGGGGAAATAATTGCAACATTGTTAACTCCACAACATGGAGGTCAAGAGTGCTAAAATATGGGTTCATTGTCCCTACCTAGATTGAGTAGTGTGCAGTGAAAAACTCCTAAATGCATTCAGGTGGATGAAAGTGGTCTAGAATCACTTGAAGGTAAGTTACCTAACCATACTATTTGTTATCATTCTTATAAAATAATTAAATAATATTTTGAACCAAAATCCAATGCCGTTAAATGTCAATTATTTTTGGCTTTGTTAAAATCTAGAGGTTTGACTCTTGTTAGGAGAATTTTAGGCATTAAAATAGTTAAAAGTTTATAAACAAGTCATCATATTGTTAGAAACCTTGTGGATTGTTTTCAAAGAATTGGTAAGAAATATTGTTCTAAAGATCGTAATGCAAACCAACATGTCTTTTCACAATAAATTGTTAGCAAGATCACAAGAAAACATCGTTTGCTAAAACAAACCTCTCATCTCATGCAATGCAATATCAAAAACCTTAGAAATTATTCTCATAGATGAGATAACATCGACACAGGTGGCCCAAAAGATTTGTGGGCCTTCATTGGTAGGCTACATCGTTCTGACATGAAATGAATTGGAGTAGTTAAGGGACTAGTACAAGATTTTTGGCATGAGAACACTAGACCTTCTTCCAACAAAAAACATGTACTAAATTTGAGAAGGGGATCTAGAGACCGTGAACCCCATATTAAACACTTTCTTGAAATTACATATACATAATTGTATGAGAGATATAGGACAATACATAGTGCACTTAACTTGGGCCAAATATCTTTCCATAAATGCAAGCCTTGGTATGTTCGAATAAACACAATTCACAACACATGTTGTCATAGATATCACATTGAGTATGGTTATTATTATCACACACACACACACACACACATATTTTGTTTATTTCATAAAACCCTTTTGCAGGAATGCTCAGTTATATTTTCGCCGTCGTCATCTAGATACTTTATTCACAACATCTTGTGTACAAGGCCAAAGGGTTGTACATTTTATCAATTTTTTTTTTTAGATGGGACATGCCCCAGGTGTAGTGGAATGACATTACTAAGCAAGTTCATCCATGTAAGAAATAAGTATGAATTGGGGAGGAAGGTAGTTTCCTTGCAAAGCTTTAAATAAGTCGCATATGATATTGATGGAGGGAAGGAAAGAAAAAAGACACAATTTGTGACTTCCCAGGTACAAGGATGTAACTTCATGAAGGACTTTGTCGAAAATACATGACAATATGTTTAGCATGTCCATTTGGCTTGATGGTAGGACGATCATTTTAGAATATGAAAAGATACATTTCTCGTTGATACTGTCTTATCAATGGTTGATTTTTCTGAGAACTACACCCTTCAACCGCAAAATGAGATTCAAAGCCAATATTATCACTCAGAACAAGTCAACATAATGGTCCATATCACATACATGCATGGGCCGTGCAACAACGAAGAAAACATAGTTATATTGAAGGAATATCACTTCTACATAAACGATGATCAATGCCATGAATTAACCTATGTGCAACATTGATTTTACTTGTTTTACAATCACCTTAAGGAGAAGAACATACAAATGGATGAACATTGGATTTGGTCAGATGGTTGTGCAAGCCAGTTCAAAAATGCTCTTGTATTTCAATGGTTGTGTATGTTGCACAAAAAAATCAAGGTACCACACATTTGGAACTATTTTGAGTCTGGGAACAAGAAATGGGAGCCTAATGGAGCATGCACATTCATAAAAATAGCATTACACAGGCAAGAAATGAAGTTCACAACTACTTCCCTCATTTGATATGCAAAATCCATTGTTGAATGGTGTTCTTTAGTAATAGGAGAGGGAATAAGAACTTGTGAAGACCAATCACACATGAAAGGACATGTACATAGATATTTTTTGGAGGTGGTTGAGGTAGATTGATCATAGTAGTATGAATGCAAAACAGTCTAGGGTACTCATGGATTTCATTCAGTTCTAACACTGGACAATGCAATAGTTGAAATATGGATGAGAAAACTCTCTTTCTTATGTGGTCCATGTAGTAGTAATGAATGGGATGATTGTGAATCGACAGTCTGGGTTGATAGATGGGATCATGTTTCACTCTTGATTGGTCAACGTATAACTATGGAATTATCCCAGTTGAAGGAGGACCAATCAAATATTTCAGCAGATTATGATAATGTCTCAGATATCATACTGTCAGGTTTGGTGAAACCTTATATTAAATTTTGAATAACTATCATCAATGTTTTATGCTTTGGTCATTTAGTGGACTCATGTGTTGGCACTCCATTTTTTGCAGGGCACATATATGAAATGGTTTCACTAAGTGGTAATGAATGGGGCACTAATTATTGGCTGACAGGTTGCTTAGAGGGAAAACATACCTCATGCAATCAATAACTGACTCTGAAGGCATTGAATTTTCGATTGGGTCAATGGTTATTAAAGGAGAATATCTAACACAAAATGAAAGAATACAAAAGAAAGTTGGTTATGCATTTCAATATTATAGACTAGGTGAATATGTATACCACTTTACAAACTTGGTTGTTGGTAGAAACCTCCAACTACAAATAATTCCAAGTAAGAACTGATGAAAGGTATTATACTTCTTTCCTTAATTTGAGAACGATAATCTAATGGAGACCATCAATATTAGAAGTGATCCCAATGGTCTACTTGAATGACCATAGGTATGTAAAAGGAATAATTGAAAAAATATTTCAAATTTATGAATGATTGAAAATTTGGCTTCATGTTATGGTTGTTATGGTATTTTTGTATGTTGTGGTTCTTTTTTGTTGTTAGGGAACTATGTTTAGCCTTCCCTTTCCTTTCCTTGCCTAGCCTTTTGTTTCCTTGCCAAGTCATGCCTTTCCTTGCCATGTCATTCCTTTCCAAGCCTTTCCTTTCCATGTCATGCCTTACATTTCCTTGCCTTGCCATGCATTTCCATGCCTTGCCATGCCATTCCTTGCCTTTCCTTGGCATGCCATGCCATGCCATGCCTTACCCTGCCTTTACATTCCATGTCATGCCTTGCCATGCCATGCCTTTCCTTTCCTTTCCATGCCATGCCTTGCCATGCCATGCCTTGCCTTGCCTTGCCTTACCTTTCCATGCCATGCCATGCATTTCCATGCCTTGGAATGTCGTGCCATGCCAAGCCTTGACTTGCCTTTCCATGCCATGAATTGCCTTGCTTTTCCATGCCATGCCTTTCCTTGACTCACCATGCCTTGCCTTTCCATGCCCTACCATTCCATGCCATTCCTTTCCTTTCCATGTCATGCCTTTCCTTGCCATGCCATGCCTTGCATTGCATTGCCTTTCCATGCCATGTCATGCCTTTCCTTGCTATTCCATGTCATGCCATGCCATGCCTTGCATTGTCTTTCCTTTCCATGTCATGCCATGCCTTTCCATGCCTTGTCATTCCATGCCTTTCCTTTCCTTTCCTTGTCAAGCCATGCCTTGCCTTTCCATGCCTTGCCTTGCCATGCCATGCCTTACCTTTCCATCCCTTGCCTTTCCATTCCATGCCTTGCCTTTCCATGCCATGCCTTTCCTTGCCTTTCCTTTCCATGCCATGCCTTTCCATGCCATGCCATGCCTTGCATTTCCTTGCCTTTCCATGCCTTACCATGCCATGCCATGCATGCCTTGCATTTACTTGCCTTGACATGCCATGCCATGCCTTGCCATTCCATGCCTTTCCATGCCATGTCTTGCCTTTCCATGCCATGCCATGCTATTCCATGCCTTTCCATGCCATGCCTTGCCTTGCCATGCATTGCCTTGCCTTTCCATGCCATGCCATACCATGCCTTGCGATGCGATGCCATGCCATTCCTTTCCATGCCATGCCATTCCATGCCTTTCCATACCTTTCCTTGCCTTGCCATGCCATGCCATGCCATGCCTTGAATTGCCTTGGCTTTCCATGCCATGCCATTCCATGCCTCGTAGCGCCATGCCATACCTTGCCTTGTCTATCCTTATAAGGTGTTAAATTGTCAAACATATGTAATAAGAATTGAGAAAAACCCTAGTCCTGGAGATCCTGCAACAAACAATTTTTGGGGAAATGTAATGACAACAGAGGGGCCCCACTAGCTAAAAATCGATGCTTCGGATCCAATGCAACCAACAGTTCATCCATTCGAGTCTCGGTTTGAGTTTATCGTGAGTTGCAACTCACCTCCTCAATCCATTTAGGGATATGTTGGCAATTTGGTTTGGGAGCATAAAATCCCAACCGAGCAACATAATAGAGTTCCATAAACTCCTACACGTCTGTTTTTCCAAGGCCCACGTGACCACGCTACCCAAAATCACCCGACACAATGTTCTTGAAAATCGACCTCTTGTTCATAATTTGCACTATGCCTCATTGAGAAAAACCTTAGTCTCGAAGATCCCGCAACAAACGATTTTCCTGGAAACATAATGACAACAGAGGGGCCCCACTAGCTGAAACCCAATACCTTGGATCCAATGCAACTGATGGTTTGTCCATCCAAGTCTTGGTTTGAGTTTTATTGTGAGTTGCAACTCACCTCCTCAAGCCATTCAGGGACATGTTGGCAATTTGGTATGGGGAAATAAAATCCAACCTGAGAATCATAACAAAGTTCTATAAGGTCCTACATGTCTGTTTGGCCAAGGACCATTTGACCACGCTACCCACAATCACCCGACATAGTGTTCTTACAAATAAACTTCTTGTTCAAAATTTGCACTATGCCTCATTGAGAAAAACCCTAGTCCTAGAGATCCTGCAACAAATTTTTTTGGGGGAAACATAATGACAGTGGAGGGGCCCCACTAGCTGAAACTCAGTGCCTCTGATCCAATGTAATCGACAGTGTTTCCATTCGAGTCCCGGTTTGAGTTTTATCGCGAGTTGCAACTCGCCTCCTCAAGCCATTCAGGGACATGCTGAAAATTTGGTCTGGGGTATAAAATCCAAACCAAGTAACATAATAGAGTTCCATAATCTCCCACATGTTTTTTTAGACAAGGACCACATGACCACACTACCCATAATTACCCGAAACAATTTTATTGAAAATCGACCTCTTGTTCAGAATTTGTACTATTCCTTATTGAGAAAAATCCTAGTCCCGAAGATCCTACAACAATCGCTTTTCTCGACAAAAAAATGATAGTGGAGGGGCCCCACTAGATAAAACCCAGCGCCCTAGATCCAATGAAACTGACGGTTCATCCATCCGAGTCTTGGTTTGTGTTTTATCACAAGTTGATCTCACCTCCTCAAGCCATTCAAGAACATGTTGGAAATTTGGTATGGGGGCATAAAATCCAAACCGAGCAACATAACAGAGTTTTGTAAGCTCCCGCATGTTTGTTTGGCCAAGGTCCATGTGACCACACAACCCACAATCACCCAACACAATGTTCTGAAAATCGACCTCTTGTTCAAAATTTGCACTATGCCTCATTGAGCAAAACCCTAGTCCCAAATATCCTACAACAAATGCTTTTCTGGGCAACAAAATGATAGTGGAGGGGCCCCACTAGATAAAAATTGGTGTTCCAAATCTAATGCAGTTGACGGTTCATCCATCTGAGTCTCGATTTGAGTTTTAGGAGATTCTTCACAAGATATAGAACTTCCTGGATATAGGTTTAAGGAGATTCTTCACGATTTGTCACATATTTTAAAGATTGAATAATGACATATTGTTGGTAGCCCACAAACTTGATGACATAGTATTTCATTCAATATGTCCGTGAACTCATCATCAGAGGGACTAGAGATTGAGCTTAGGGAAGTATATTTGAAATTCTCAATCAACTGCCATTTGAGTTATGTAAGTTTAAATGGACATTTTTTAGAGGTTTTATACTGGAAACTCATCTATCTAGTGATGAATGGAATCCATGTACTAGTGTTGAAAAAAGATGATACTCAGGATTTGGAATACATACTATTCAAGGAGATTGTTGGAACATGCAGTTCCATCGTAAACCTCACCTTGTCGGTTAAGTGGGTCGATCAAGTTTTTGGGTCGACAACCAACTAAATTGGTGGTTCACCATGTTCACGTAAGGATCCCAGATCCACACTTTATGGATAGGTGCAACCAACTACGCTCAAGCTTGCTGGTTTGGTCCATGACCAAACCTATTTATACATGATCCTTGTAATCGTTCTATCATATCACCAGATCATCATCGGGGATCTACTCTTGCTCTCATTGAACGACTTTTTCTTTAGTGCTATAGTGTCTTTTGACACCACCACTACCACTCGAATCCATTCTCCTCTACGTTTAATCCCTATTCCAACATGGTATTAGACTTGTTGGTTCTTTGATATAGGGTTCACAAAGAAACTAATGGGATTGAGACAACCATGAAGCTGTGGTCTTGTTTCTCTGTGATGGGGTTATTCGAAACTAGAGACTCACTACCAACATTCTTTGTGAGAATTGTGTTACTTGTCATGGGTTGTTGAACCACAAAAACCATTTTTTTCTTCTGTGCTTATATGACTAAAATCGTGACTTGGTTATTGCCCGAAGAATGGACCCATGTTAAATTCTTCACGTGGATTGTTGTCCATCGTTGTTGACTAGAAAAGGTTCAACCAAGGGTGTAGAAGAGCATCAACCGAGAACTCCTTTGTGTGGAGTTTTGACTTGATATTTATCTGGTTCGTTGTCTTTATTTGACATCGACTTAGGATCCGTCGACCAACAGTCGACTAGTGTGGAAGAACACCCTTGGAGAAGGTTCAACCACTTTTTGAGTGTCCGACTGGTATGCATGTTGTAGGCTATTATTGATAGAGGAGGTTCCAACAGTAAACTGCGCGAGGGTTTGATCGACGATTTCCAATCTGTCCAACATTTTCTTCGGTTGAAGATAGATGCATGGATGCCCTCACCAATTAAAAAATATGCCAAGACAACTTCTAGATACCCTAGAACGATGCGTGGATGCTCAACTAAGCCTCTTGACTGAAATAAAGCTTGACTTGACCAGTTGGCTATGGTGATACCATCGACTTGTTGTTTGCTTGTCAAAGTGAAAAAGAGATCTAACTTGAATCTCCTTGTCATCGATTGAAATATGGTTTGACTTGGACACCCACATTGCTTGACTCGACTGGTATTTTTTGTTCGAGTAAAACCGACATGAAGGCCGATAAAGTTTCCCTTTCTTGACTCAACTCACAGACTAGAATCTAACCATTGGGATATGCTTGACCTACCCTTAGTTTGACTCGAAAGCATGGCTAGAATAGGCGCTGATCAGAGGCACGCCCAACTATTAGTGTTTTGGTAGAAGGAGAATGCTGAGGATACCCTAGCCTTGCATGACTTGGGTCGATTACTCATTATCGACCAGCCTTGGCATTGGATCCTTAGGAAATATATCTCGACTTGGTATACATCGATTGGTGAAGCTCGACCTCTTGTTGTGGATGAATTTCAGCTCACTCTTTCTTTTAAATATTTTGTGTTGGATCTTTCCTTCCATAAAAAATGGGAATGTTGGATGGAGATAAGCTCTAATGCTCCAGAAATTGTAGGAGAGTCATGAGCAGAAGGTTATTGCCTTGGAATAATCTCACAACCGACTTTGCATAGAAGTCACTACCTTGTAGAATGTCATTGCATAGTTGCATACTGAGAATCAATGCTTGAGAAGTGATCTGGAGATATCCCACACCCAACTGGAAGATAAGGCTTCTCTCTTTCAAACTATCCTTCTGCAACAGTTTGATGATGAATCTAGGAAAATTGTTGACCTAGAATCGACAATGGAAACCATATTTCAAGATATGGTGGATGATTTTGAAGACAAAACCAATATTGTCAATGATCTTGTGAAGGAGGTGAAATCTCTTTTTCATGAAAATGCTTACTTGAAGACAGATAATGTGGGACTAAAAAATCAGTTGAAGATTGCAGAAGATGTGTTCTAGACTGTTGTTACTGAGCACTCTAGGAGGGTTCCTTCCATGGGGAACACTATGACAAGCTTTTTATAGACTCTTGCAAACAAATTTGAGGAGAAATATGACATTCTTGAAGAATTGGAAGAAGAAGTGAAAACTCTTCATCATACAACATTGACCACAGATGTCAACCAAATGATGGAAGAAATTTCCAGCTGACTTGTGAGATTTCCCACTTGCATGCCTTAATTGATGAGATTTGTGAGGAAGCTTCTCCTCTTCAAGAAGATAACAATCAAATGTTTAATTAATATTAGGCATTGAAGGAAGATTATGATGCCACATTGTTGCAACTGACTCAGAAGGATGAGACTCTTCAGAGCTTGCAGAACTACAAACAGAACATTGAAGAACATGTTCTCCAACTATAGGCTATTGAAAAAAATGACGAGACAACTGTTGAGAAGAAGATTGTTGTTGTTGAGATATATAGCTCACCTGTTTATTCTTCCACCATTGCTGTTAGTCAAACTGTTTGTGAGAAGAATTCTGATGCTATTGAGCTGCGAGGCTCTCCCATTTCTTCTCCACCCCTTGTTACTATTTGTAAACTAGATGTTGTTGATTTATGATTTAAAACTAATGATTGTGTTATTTCTCCCAACTTTGAAAAATACACTACAAGTATAGGATCTTGGTTGCTCAACAAGATGGGATATACTGGAGGAGGACTTGGGAATAATGAATAGGGATTTTCTACTCCTATTATCCCTAAGAAGTTGACACTGAGAATAGGTCTTGGATGTGATGTTGTTGTTTCCTCATTTCCTACACCTTCTCTTGTTGAAAACAGGGAAGTTTTCTTTGTTGCAGGTGAAATTCATATATATTTTCTAGCAGAGTAATCTACTGAATCAATTGATGGGATGGATGTTCCTAACATGCCAAAAGTTGAGGATATTATTATTGATAACACTGCTGCTGATATACTGGGTTTTTCTATTCTTGAGAGTACACCACACCCTGAGCCTATATCTGTTGATCAAACAATACAAACCTCTATGCCTTATCGTCATCATCGCCATCGAAGACATGGAAATCATGCCTTCCAATCCTTGCAAAAGAGACATGACATAAATAACCATGGACCAGTATCGACTATCAGGATTGATTGTGGTTGGATTGATGAGAAGTCATGGGTGCATCTGACCATATGTTTGAGGAGTTCCTACTATTGTGTTTCATTAGCTATACAGAAATACAACACTCCTCATTATTGATTTCTTTGTAGCAGCCAACCACATGATCGCCCCAACTTGACAATTGATTGGATTTCGACTGGGATATTGGTCGACTATGACTCGACCTAACTTGACAGTCATTTGGAGGTGATTTTTTGACTGTGCATTTGTCGACTGAGTTTCAACTAGATTTTTTCCACCGATTGTTGTTTCTACAAAGATCTATTGTTGATTCTTTGATCCCTTAGTTGTGTTTAAGGGGGGGATTAATTGACGTAGTTGATTTTTAAACCCATGTGTAAATCCAATTGATGTGCTTGGATTTGCCGAGACCGAACAAACCATGTTCAACTGTATTTTTGGGACCTGTATTTATGCTTATTGTACCTTATACAGAGTGCATTGGATTGATAGAGACTGATTATATTGGTGTGTTCTTCTCTAGTCGATTGATCGACTGGTTGGTGTTGTCTTATTGTCTAGTTGATCGATCGACTAAGACCATGTTTGGACAACATATTTTTCAACTAGTTTGCAATGATTGACTGCTCCTTTTGGCCTTAATCTGTGTTGATGGTCATCAAACTTCTTCATGAGTATTGTTGTACCGTCTTGTGATCGTGTTTTTCAGTTAGCACAAATTCAGGGGGGGAAATTGTGGATTTTTTTTTTCTCCAATACGAGTTTACGGGGGGGTGTTGGAACATGTGGTTCTATTGTAAACCTCACCTTGTCATTTAAGTGGATTACCCAAGTCTTTGGGTCGAAAAATGACTAAATTGTTGGTTGATCATGTCCACTTAAGGATCCCAAATCTACATTTTATGGATAAGTGCAACCGACTACAACTGAGCTTGCTAGTTTTGTCTATGACCAAACATATCCCTGCACTGCTTGTGCTATTGCCAAACCGACCGCTAAGAAATAGGGACCGTACACCCCTCTTCCTACTCTTGACAGGCCATGGGAATCCATCTCAATGGACTACATGTTGGGCCTCCCATCCATTAAGTGGAGAAATGAATGTGTTTTTTTGTGGTTGATCACTTTTCTAAGATGACGATTCTGGTTGCCTGGAAGAAGAGCATCACAGTAGAGGCCACTGCCAAGATATTATTTGAACGAGTCTGGGTACCTTTTGGAATCCCACAAACCATTATCTCATATCGAGACAGTCAATTTCTTAGCACATTCTGGTCGAGCCTTTGGTCACTGTTGGACACCAATCTCACCAAATCCACAACCTTCCACCCCCAGACAGATGACCAAACTGAGGTCGCAAATCGAATGATTGTGAATATCCTTCACATGTATAATTCAAATCACTCTCGCACATGGGATGAGATCCTTCCCTATTTCCAACATAGCTACAATCGATCCCTACATAGCTCAACCGGCCACAACCCCTTTCAGGTGGGGTTGGGATTCCAACCATTGGGTCCCATAGATGTTGCACTTCCCCTTGCGGTCACCTCGACTGACTCATCTTCTGCTCCAACTGAAGCTGACAAAGCCACCCATTTCATTGAAAAGATCATGCACATCATCCAATAGGTTCAGGATATCCTACAAAAGTCCAATGACAAGTACAAACAATGCCATGATCAACATTGGGTGCCACATAAGTTTCAGGTGGGCGACAAAGTTTGGTTGCACTTGTAGAAAGAATGCCTTATAGGACCCCATCGGAAGCTTCGCCCACTCCGTTATGGGTCATACATCATCACCAAGTCCATGGGGGATAATTCTTTTGAGCTCAACATTCCTCCTTTCCTTGGCCTGCACCCAGTGTTCAACGCGGATCTCCTTCACCCTTATTTCCCACAATTATTGGACACCTCAGAAGTAGCAGAACAACTGACACCAACAGAGCTCAAAATTGACTGCATACAACATGAATCTAATGATTATATTGTAGACACATAGATCAAGGGCGCTTGACAACAAAGGAGACAACTTTATCGAGTCGTCAAAGCAGGGTAGCTCCTACACCAAGGCAAGTGGCTCACCTGGGGCCAAATTCAACAGAAATTTCCTCGTCCGATGGGGGGCCTCAATGCAATGGAGACCATTGTTACTAAGGAGGGAGGATTGATCTAGGTGGATATTGGTGGCCACCCACCTTTTCCAACTGGCTCAAAACAATTTTCTAGCAATTTTGGTAATTTACTATTTTTAGCAGTTTTCACTTCCGGAGCTGTTTTGAGGCCCTAAAAGATATTGTTTTGGGGAAAACATATTTGCAATATGAAATTTCCTTCAATATTGTGCCTAAAATGAATCTCCTCGACGATACCTTTTCAACATGCTATCATACGCCTAAAACGAAGATCGTATGCAAAAGTTGATGTACTAACTTACCCAAACGGGGCCCACATGATTTTTGGTGCTTCATCTCCTAGGGTTAGGTTTTTGGATGTCTAGGGTTTTTGGCATTCCTACTTATTGTAAAAATGCCTTTAGAGCCTCATTGTAATCATCTTCTTATGAATAAGTGCAACTGTCACATCTCTTCTCAGAGATAAGCCGCCACCATTCCAACAAGATTGTTTCCGCTGCATTTTACAGTTTCAACTTATTTCGTTATTGAATAGAAAACCAATTTTATTGTATCTCTGTTATTTTTTGTTAAGAACCTGTCAATAATCTGTAGTCATTTCGTTCTGCTCATAATATATGGATCAACAAACCAAGGAAGTGTACTCCCTTCTCTACTCTACAGTCCTTCAGGCTATACCACTTCTCTTCAGGGCTCCAATGCACTTGGCCAAGAAGTCTCAAAGTTGCAGTTCTGAGAATCCTAGTTGCAACAAGTCCACTGGACTTTCTTCATTCCATGCTTTTTTCATTGAGATTGATTTCTTCCGGTTCTCTTATTATCAAGCTTCCAGCTTCAATAGCCAACATATCATTTGTATTAAACACATACAATGATCATGATATAATATCATAACAATTCCACTCATTAAATGTAAACTCTGTATTATACATGGAAACAAAATTTCCCAAGCATGAACTTCTTGCTCATAATTCGTTTGTCTCTTGCAACAACAGGCATCAATATTTTTTATGGCTTACCGTAATGCCATATGTGAGACAATTTTTCTTGCAATTTCCTCAACCTTCAATCAACTAAACAAACTATTAGCATAACATAACAAATTTACAAATATTAGTTTCTCAAATATATTTTATACAAGAAAATAAATTTTCCTATCATGAGATTTATGCTCATAATGTTTGGCTCTTGCAGCATTAGACATCGGTATTTATTATCCCTTACAATAATTCCATACTTGATACCATTCTTCCTGCAATTTTATGAACCTTTGGTCAGCTAAACAAACTATTAGCAAAACATAACAAATTTTCAATTATTAGTTTCTCAAATATGTTTTATATAGGAAAATAAATTTTCCAAGCATGAGGTTTCTGCTCATAATTTTTATCTCTTGCAACAACGGGCATTGGTCTTTCTTATGTTCTTACATCCCTTCCATATCCAAGACTACTCTACCTGCAATTTTCCCAATTTACACTCAGCCAAACATATTTGTCAGTACTCATGCACATTATCATTCTATCTTTATAACATTTTCACAACTCAAATAGTGACATGTTGATCTAAAAGATTGTTTTATGGTCTTGAGGTCAACCTCAAGAGGATATAAATCCCCCTATGTTTTTATAGAGGTGGTACTCCTCTTTGGACGAAATATTTGAAGATTCTTTGTATGGATCTACAATGAATACAAAGGGTAAATACTAAAGAGAAAACCATGAAATATCTTCCAAGAAAACTTGTATATAAAAATTTTCAACCCTTATATACAGTTATACAAATATACATCAGATCATTTAAAGAAAATATAAGATAAAGTGTGTCAACATAGATTTGTGTCTACAAGGTTTTGGAGTCTCCTTTCAACAAAAAAATATTTCTTTCTTGTAAAATAAGTTGAACTTGGAATCTGCTACGACTTTTGCAAGATGAAGAAATGGACAAGTCTTCAAAGAAATTTAAATGATAACTTCATTATTACTCAAAAATATTTTGATAGGAAATACATTTGAAATCACATTCTTTCAGCTCAAGTCTGAGAAATCACTAATATAATACCCTGAAATATTTATTTGTAGGGGGGATTTGTAAAAATATCCCAATATGACAAGTTCAATAATGTCTTGAGAAAGAGAACTGAAATAGATTCAACAAGGTCTCAATGAAAATTACATGAACTAAAATTATTTACATATACTTTTACAAGTAAGGGTTATGCTCCTTTCAACTTGAAATGTTACAAGATGACTAAAAATTTCTAGAGAAAGAACTGCTCACCCAAATCTTCATGTTTTACATACATTCATGGAATATTTGATGGAAAGAAATAGAAAAGAAGAATATGTAGAGAGACAAGTTTTAGTAGGCCAATCCACCAAATCTTGGAAAGATAGAGCTTTTCTTCTTGAAGACTCTTCACCACTGTAGAAACTTCTAACTGCCAACCCCTTGTTGATGCCTTCTATTTCCTTTTTAAAGTCTACTCTCAATGTTCTTGAAGTAGTTAGGGTTTGCCTTTCTAAAATTTTCCACACACTTTCTTTTAGGAGTAAATACTTTAATTTATGTTGTATTTAAGTCTCATTAATGACTTTATGTCATTGAAATTCATGCCTCAAAGTAGGACCCACTTTATCCCTTTATAAAAGACATTTAATACATTTTCAATTCCAAAACTTGAAGTTGACTTAATTAAAACAATTTGGATTGTGTTGTAATTTTTTGAACATGATAGTTGACTTATTAACCATGTATACCACTCTATAATTAATATTCATCTTCCCATATTTCCAATGAGTCTTCCTAAACATTATTTGGAGTTCTTCATCTCAAGTTATAGCCTCGGGAAGTTGAGGTTCCAAACAAATTTACCAGCAAACCATGAAAACATAGATGAATTTTCTTTCAATTTCTAGGAGAATTATGACCAAATTAATCCATTGATACCTATTCCATTTTTTTCCTCATCAAATTATCTTTCCAACGAGGCATGGTTTTCCCAAAACGGATGCCCGGATCTTGAGTTATGAACTTCTGAAGATCGATGCTCAACAATCGTCCATCAAATTCGTGGATCAATCCTATCCCTTCATTAAAATTTTCCCTTTTAAATACCACATGCATTATGGTGATGGGGAGTTTAATTTTTATACTTAAAATGTTTACACAATATTCATGTGGAATAAAGGAGACTATAGAGACTTTGGTGTAGCTCTCGTGCCTTAGGAAAGTTTAATGAATTTATAAAATTTTGATGGTCCAGTTAGCATCCAATCATAGCATAGTCAACGCCCATGTCATCGCCATGTGTCACCCATGGGTGGGTCCAATTCACTGCCATGTATCATTAGAGGATGGGTCCACCTCACTGCCACATGTCATTAAGGGATTGGTTCATATCACTGCCACATGTCATTAGGGGATGGATCGACCTCACTGCCACATGTCCCAACATGGTAGGTCTACAAAAAAGGGGAAAGAAACTTGGGATATGAAATAATATTAAAAAAGTAAGTGTAGTGTTTGTGGAGTTACCATGTGGACCTGAGACTTGTTCCAATGAGAGTAAAGAAAGGTAAGTGTTGGGGAGGTATATACTGGAAATAACGTGACTTGTTCCAATGAGAGTAAAACATGGTAAGTGTTGGGGAGGTATATAATGGACCTGCAGACCTGCGAGAATAATGAGAGTAAGACATGGTAAGTGTTGGGGAAGTGTTGGGGAGGTATATAATGGAAATAACGTGACTTGTTCCAATGAGAGTAAAACATGGTCCTGATGAGAGTAAAATATTGTAAGTGTTGGGAATGAGACTAAAACATGGTAAGTGTTGGGGAGGAAAATAACGTGACTTGTTCCAATGAGATTTAAGCATGGTAAATGTTGGGGAGGTATATAATGGACTTGCAGACCTATGGGAATAATGAGAGTAAAACATGGTAAGTGTTGGGGAGGTATATAATGGAAATAACGTGATTTGTTCCAATGTGTTGGGGAGGTATATAATGGACCTACAGACCTACAAGAATGCAGAACTGGGACTTGTTCCAATGAGAGTAAAACATGGTCAGTGTTGGGGAGGTTTATAATGGACCTATGGACCAATGAGCATGCAGACTTGAGAATTTTTCCAATGAGAGTAAAACACGGTTATTTTGGGGGAGGTATATAATGGAAATAACGTGACTTGTTCCAATGAGAGTAAAACATGGTATGTGTTGGGGTAATGGAAGTAAAAATGGAAAAGAAATATTAAAAAAAAATGGGAAAATGGGAATATGAACGTGAACATGGAAATGGCTAAGGAAAGGAGAGTAAGGAATGAAAGAGAGAAAAATGGCTAAGTGTGGAATATGGAGACTAGATTGGAAGAGGGAAAAATGGTTAAGTATGGAGAGGAGAGTAAGAGTCAGAGGAGAGTAAAGAATAAAAAGTAGAAAAATGGATAAGTATGAGAAGAGTATGGAGAGTAGAGTAAGGAATGAAAGGTAGAAAAATGGATAAGTATGAGAAGTGAAAGGAGTAAGAGAGTAGTGAGAAAATGAAAAAAATGGCTAAGTAAGAGATGAGAAGATAAGCGAAGGGATAAGAGAGGGAAAATGGATAAATATGGAGAGGGGAAGAAGGGCACAACACTTAGAAAATTTTCCATTCTTCGAAGTTATTTTTGCAATCTCTTTGTCGGACTTCTGGAAAAAATCATGAGTATCTTGGGCATACATACTCGGATTTTTATTCCAAAAATTGCATGACGAAGATGAGACTGAGGGCTACACTATGAACTAATAATCATTCAAAATTTATTTCTTCTGATATAAAAAAAAATTATTTTTCCAAGAGAAATAAATCTAGTTGATCAAAGATTTTTATCAACATGATCTCATAATTGTAACAACAAAAATTCAATCACCTTAAGCTAATATTCATACTAAATATAATGCAACTACCATTCATTATTCATTTTCAACACCATGAGATTTTCATAATGCAACAAATAAATACCAATAAAATAAGAATCATTGTGTCAATACCCATGGCCACATCTACACAATGCATCCTTGCATTGACTCCATAATACCATAACTATGCCACACATTCCACCATGGTGATTTGGAAGGTTTGGCCAACTCCTCAACACAACATCCAAACTCCTCCCAAGTACATGCCCAACTATTTGGATACCTTCCTCTTCAACCCATACACATCACCAAGAATATAATTCTTAAGTTCTCTTCAATATCAGGAAAGAGGTTGCAGTCCAAACATTAGCTATACAAAAGAAACCACTGATCATCCGCATAGCGTTATATCCCCTCCATATCCAATCATCTCATGGTCTCACACATGACTAGCTCTACAGGTACTCATTGCTATAGCAGGAGTATGTCTCCTTACTTGACCTGGTTATGATCTTATAACCAATCATAAGACAATATGAAACTAAATTTTATTTAATTCCTTTTAGCATCAACAAAATTTATATACTCTAGGCCTTCGACCATTACATATCAATTTAAATCTTGAAAATTTAGCTAAGGGAATTCTTATCTCAATTCTCTTCATCATTAGAAACAACCAAATGCATACCTATATGGTTGTTATCAACCAACTTGATGCTACCTAATCAACAGATATTTGTAGATGCTCACATGCTTCCTCCTCCATATTTTTGATCATCATCCCTACCACCCTCATGGGTCTTCACATGGATGGAAGTCATAAGAAGCAACAACATCCACATATTTAATCATGTTATTATCATTTTTCATGAATACATAATCCATCACTAGTCATACTCAATATAACATTATTATTGCATGTATATAACAACAGACTATTCTAAGTCCACAAGCATACCATATGCACCAAGCATTTATTGTCACCATTCCTACTAATGCATATGCATTTTAACTTTATTGTTTGCATCATGCACTCTATATCATTTATGTTCTAGTTCACTTACTTATTTATTTATTGATGCTGTAGTTGGTTGTCCTTGAATTTATTCAAATCCTTGCTCCCTTGTGTGCTCCCATTCTTCTCATATGCACTATTGTTTCCTGGTATAAACATTTTCCAACCAAGTTCCTCTTGGCCAATCTGCAATCCAACCAATTTGTTCTATTGCTAGCAGCTTCTCTTAGGAAGACATACCCAAACTTTATCTTTATGAAACATTCCAACATCTTGGAATGAGGTAGCTCACAACATTCAATCACTCTACTACCACAATATTCTTGAATCAACTTAACCATAATCATTCCACATCTCTACTATTACTTCTAGGTGTCTAGTGTATTTCTCAATTTTGGTAATAGTTCTCTCCACTTCATTTAACAATTCTCTGTGAAGCCACAATTTTCCCACTCAAGACCAAACCATTCCCAATGGAAGTCTATTTTCCTTCAGTGGAACTTTTCAAGTGAAAGAACCTTCATTATTCTATCCCTGATTCTTTGCATTTGTATCCTACTTCCACTGTGAACTTTGATATAAGAAGTGGCTTTCTTTCTTTGGATGTTTCAGCTATTATTGTCAATCCATAGCTAGTAACCCCTTTTCTAGGCAATCCTATGCTTTCACATAGAGATAATTCACACATCACCTCCTAAGATCCTTGTTCTCTTTCACATTAATCTTTATAGTTATCTACACATCTCTATATTTAAGGATATGGAGTCTTACTTTTTCTTTCTATGCCCATTAATGACATTCTTTACCCATTGGATTTATGTCCAATGTGAGAATCCTTGTTGTTGTGCCTTGCAATTCATTCAAACTCTGTAGCAGTTGACTAATAATTTTTTTTTTCTTCGCTTCTCGAGTTCTTTATCCACTTTTCATTACTTGTCTTGTGTCTCTTATTGCCTTACCAAATTCTACAAGTATGGCATGATTCCATGCCATTTTTCTGTAAGTAATAACTACTTTGGTGCTCAAATGAATCTTCTAGTTTATAACATGTGTCATCTCCAAGATTGAGTTCTCTCCCTTCTTCTTTCCATTACAAGGCTATTTCACTTTTCAAATGTGCCTATATAAATCTTCATAGGCACTATAATGTATCTATGAAACATTTCTCACCAATCACTGATTTTTTTCTTATACCTGTAACATTTGGAAATGTTTTCCCTAAAATTAACATTATTTGGGAAATCTTCATTTTTAACAATTGCATGGTTCATTATTATTATTATTATTATTATTATAATAACCCAATTCTCTCATAGAGAATTCAATCCTTTTGCCATATTGTCCTCTAGATTAACTTTCCAACTATTGTACTCAGACCTTATTCTGATTATGAGATGATAACTATGGCTTTCTGAAATAAACAAGTCTTTGTCTCTCTCTCTCTCTCTCTCTCTTTCTCTCTCTCTCTCTACACTTACAAGCCACCAGAGGCCTTCATTAATTTTCTGAGAACAATGTGTTTTCCAACTCAAAAATATGGGTGGAAATATGTCTTCTCCTCTTTAATATCTTTTCAATGACTATTCTTGTCCCTCAATCTCATCTATGAGCTGAAATTTATGGCTTCCCAAAAAATACAAAAACAAAAAAAACCATTTTCACCCCATGAATACATTTTCTTTACTGCAACAATTTTACTAGAAGGTAAACTTTTGTCAGTTGTAGAAGAAAATCCATAAATACTCAAGGAAACTTTGTATTGGGCATTGCTAATACTCATAATGGTGAACACATAGCAAATTTTATATTTGGAATTGGATGATCCAATAAGATTTTACAATAATCTAGAATCTTCTACTTTATCCCTTTAAAAAAAAGTCCAAGCTTAGAATTCTTAGAAAAACTGGCTATATCCTAACATGGAGTTGATGTGGCATCCCCGGATGATGTGACATGATGATGTGTCGATGACATGACATCATTGGTTGACATGGAATTGATGTGGCACTGACATTGAACTGATCACCGGTCCACTAGTTATTGGGGACTGCTTCTCTTCTCCTTGCCTTTATACGCCTTTGGTTTGGTATGGTCCACTGGCCACCGGGCTACCCCGCACAAACCTCCATCCAATCAACCTGTAATCTGACACCAATCTGGTCCACTAGGCCACTGCAAAAACATCCATACAACACTTTTCAACTGACTTTGGTCTGGTCTAGTCCACTGATCCACCACACACCCCATACAAGTCTTCTATCTAGATCCCTGCCAACTCTAATGTGGTCCACCAGGACACAAGAGCACCAACCCACCGAGACACTACACAAGTATTCCAATCACTTATGTCAATCGAATCCTATCTGGCCCACTGGGAGGCCATGTGAAAACCTCCATATGACTTCCCCAATCGACTCGCAATATGATGTGAGTTTGGTCCACTGACCCACTGGGTCATTGCATGTAACACCTTGTTTCCCCCAGTTTGTAAAAATAATTTGACTGGCCAAGAACTGTGGCAAACTCAAAAATGTGAATATGTGATGTGAATGGACCTTGTGGAAAAGGTCAATGAATGTGAATAACATTATGAATTTATATTGTAGGACTACTGAGAGGGGATGTGCTAAAAAAGAGACCACGATGGCGGTGGAAGGCACTTGGAAAGGTGGCGTTAACTTCCATCGAGAATTAATACCGTATTTGGAATTCACTGGCCCGAAGAACCAAAAGTGGCTCGCTGGCCCCGAATTAAATGTCTCGCCGGCTGGTAGGTAGATGGATCCTCAGGAATTAATGAGGGATGGGGAGGTGAACTGCCCATCCGTAGAGCCATCATGACTGACCAGTGTGAGGAAAATCGCACCACATGCAACCTCGCAAGAGGATAAGGCGTGGGGTAGAAGCGATTGGGGGCAGACGTGAGGGGAGGAAGAGAACTCTGGAAATATGCAGAGTGAGTGATACCAGAGAGGAAGGAGAGTAACCTTTGCTTCTGGTCACTGGAAGACAGAGACGCAGTCTCACAGCATCGTGGTCTCAGCTCGGGGGTGGCTAGCAGTAAATCCGTTGGGAGTCGCTGAGCCTACAGTTGGGTGGAAACGAGCACCCCTCTCAGCAGTTGCATAACCTCTGGTGTTACTTTATGATAAGTGTTTTTCCTCTGGCATCTTGAAATATATATTTATTCTAACATTTATGTTTATAAGCTGTGAAATGGTGAATGATTTCAGAGTGAGAATGTCTGTATGATGTTTTGATCAGTACTGGTAGATGCATGTTTATAATGGAAAGACTACGTATGTCTTATGTCTTCATAAATCTCTATTTATATGCATACTGATCTAATTCAGACTGCGTGTCTGATTCGTGGGAGAAAGGTACCCTTATATGCCTCAGATAGTACCCTGGGTAAAAACCTCCCCATAAAGATACCCTTCTTAAAAATCCCATCAAGAACCGGGAAAGAGAATGTGAAGGCGCAAGGCCTTAGTAACCCTGCACGAGGAGGAACGATCCTCTTGAAAACTCGAGATGACAGCATAAGGATGAAGTATCGAATCGACAGACAAGATCCTGTCGGGAGATCTAGGGTCACTCACGACTGTCAGATTGGAAGAAGAAGATGGAGTGTTAAGTGCCTTAACCCTGATAGGTATTGATTGACAAACAAGATTCCATCGAGAAACCTGTGGTCATGCATGACCGTTAGATTGGTAGGAGTAAGTAGGGTGTTAAATGCCTTACCCCTTTGTTTTCTGTGTCCTCATGGGCAGTGAAGAAATCGGGACCGTAGATCTCCAAGGTCCATGGGAGTATCTGGACCGTTGATTTTTCCACGTCCCGGGAGTCGTGGAAGAATGCATGGATAGGAACCAATTTGAGCCATCAGATCTCGGCTGGAAAACTCGACAACCGTTGGATCTGTCAGGACTTATCCGAGGGGTAAACCCCCAGTGGATAGGGGCGAAATCCCTAGGATAGATATGAACCGTCCGAATAACGGAGGCCAAGTGTCATGAGATTACCCATTTCGAGAAATCGGGAATCGCGAACTCGGGAGTCCTGGTTACGAGAGTTCGGGACTTTCCATGGTGAAAACCCCGAAATAGATTTGGGTCATCTGATTTAAGGAGGCCACGTGTCGTGAGATCTCCCATTTCGGGAAATCGGGAATCGCGGGATCGGGAGTCCTGGTGACGAGAGATTGGGACTTTCGATGGTGGAAATCCTGGGATAGATCTGGACCGTCCGATTTACGGAGGCTACGTGTCGTGAGATATCCCATTTCGGGAAATTGGGAATCACGGGATCGGGAGTCCTGGTGACGAGAGATCGGGACTTTCCATGGTGGAAATCCTGGGACAGATCTGGACCGTACGATTTAAGGAAGCTATGTGTCGAGAGATTAACCGCATCGGGAAACCAGGGATCGAGAATTCGGGAGTCCCGTGATTGAGAGTTCGGACTCTCGTGATGATAAATCCCGATGAACGAACGAGATTCTTTCGGAGGATCTCAGGGTCTATAAAAATTGTCAAATGAGAGGAAGAGACGTCAACTTTAAGCCGGGGTGCGAATACGCCTTAGGGTAAGTGGCGAGCAGATCTGAACGGCCAAAGTCCACCCGCTCAGATCTATGGCTGAGACTTCATTCCGGAGCCCCCTTGTCATTCTTCCTTTAACGGTGGGGGGGGGTGGGGTCCGGAATCGGA
>ML800986.1:62894-88039 GCA_009831015.1 Picea engelmannii
GGAATAGTGTGGCGTGTGAAGTGGGGCCCCCTCCTGTCTTGTTGATGACCATGTCACATTTCCCCCTCTGCCACCTGTACTCCACTTAACCATGCGACGAGGCCTGTTCTCATTGGCTGTTTGCTAACCCTGTAGGGATTCGTCCCTATTGGCTAGTCACTAGCCTTGTCGGGGTTCGACAGTTGCAATGTCGAACGTTTCGAAATTCCTGTAGTGCTAAGGTGCAAAATACAAAGAGGCGCCATGATTATTTGACCTGTGATCACGACCCGCGATCACATGAGAGAGAGAGAGAGAGAGAGAGAGAGAGAGAGAGAGAGAGAAAGAGCTATCTTGCGCTAGGCCTCCGTAGGTAATTCGGGGGCTTGGATTCTGCAGAAGACCAGAAAAATTTGATTGAGGTAGTGGGTACGTGACACTACACAAGCCTTCCATACACTTCTACCAAATGGCTCTGGTCTAGTCCACCGGCAAACTCGGTCACTACATGAGTCTTCCAATTACCATGTCAATGGACAAAATGATGACAGTTTGATAGTTGGAAGATACGATATATTTGCTTGGCATTGATTATGCATACAGACTAACACTGAAGTGGTGATAAAAAATTACATTATGTATAAATCTGAAGGGTTTCATAGTTATCTTTTCATACACAACTAACAAAGGGTTGTCTGATGAATATAAACTCATTAAGTAAACTTTCACTGATGCATGTGGTATAAATAAAAGACAAAAATCGTAGATCAATGGCTCTAGATCCATGTGAGGCTTGATCTGTTGGTTGTGGAGCCTGATTATCTTCCTGATTCAAAGGTCTTTGTTTTTAGTTGTGTTTATACCCCATGAATAATTTACACCCTAGAAGACTATACACCCCTCCACGCGGGGGAGTGCATGGGGGGCTTGCCACCCCTGCGGGGTCTGGGGGGGATATCCCCTTGACTGGGGGGTCTAGGGGCAAGCGTGCCCCCGAAAGAAATTTTTCCTTGTAAATGTATATTGTAATTTCATAGTAAATATGGACCATTCATTATAAGGTTCCAGATCTGACGGTAGAAATTATGTTAGGATTTTTTCCCCTAGAAGGCAACCCTCTTTTATGAGGGAAATGTATTGCAGCTATGTATTATTGTGAATATTGTATTATGAGGGAGGAGACTATGAGAGAAAGAAGAGGAAGCTACAATAGGTGTTTTGTAGGTTGTATCCCTTCATTTGTTGTATAATAATAAAGGAAGTGCCTAGAAATTTCTCTGGTGGACGTATCCCACATTGGGTGAACCACATATATATGTGTCTCTATTGTATTGTGTATCCTCTGTGTTTTATTTCCGCATTTGTTTTATTTTATTTCTCCGCGATCCTGTTTTTCTAACATGATCAATGGTTGTTGCATGCTAGAATTTCGGGAGGCATTACTCTCGATTATGATTCCCAAATCAAGTGAATGAGATCTCTATGGGAAGCCATGGCCATGGGGAAATTCTTAAACACAATTTACAAGGCTAGAATGGCATTGTTTAACCACAAAAACCTTCCCTCCGATGTTGTCCCATAGAAAATTAATTAATTAATGTTTACCCAGAAGATAAATCTCCTCCAAACAACCTTTGTTGTCCTACAAAAAAAAATTAATTCCATTCACGAACTTTTGTTCTGTCATGTAGTAGGCCCTTGAAGGCTTGGTTTTTTAACCTACAACTCTGATACCATTCTATAACGTACTCAACCACCAGGTTGATCCAGGCTACCTCAAAATGCTCTCAAGAATGCTCTGAATACCACGTCTTTGTGACATACCCGACATCAACAAATGAAATTTTTTCTCTTTGATACCACTTTTAATGTACCCATAGCAGCAAACCCAAAACTGTTTTCCCAGATATTGATCTGAAATGTACCCATTGCCCGAGTACTTCCAAATTTGCCCTCTTGGACTGATTACGATTTATGCTAAATTCTTTCATTAATCAAGAACATGAATCCAAAGCATGAAATTAAATAGAACATGCTAAACCATAAAAGAATGTTTAACATCATTCCATGCACAACATTAACAATAAACATGCATAAACACATCATCTCAAAGATAATAATAATACATAGCAGAATATAAATATACAAGGAAACACAAAGTGCACTTATCATTGATTAAACCATTCACCAATTGGCCTCAGACCAAGGACGTTCCTACCAACCATAGATAGTGTTGTCCCTAATCTCAAGAACAGGTTACCCCCGAGTCAGGGCCTATTCATGGTCCTAGGTTTGGAAGTGGAAATGGAAGTTGGATTTTCTTCCTTGGTCTCTTGGACAACTTGTAAGTGATCATGTCCTACTACCAATTATCCCTCTAGATGGCCTTCTCTACTATTTGCACAATTTGTACTATTCTCTTGTCTAATTATTCCCTCATGGTGGTGAAGGAATATTGGCATTTGAAAAGTTATTTTTCTATCTCGTCTTCTTTTTTCCTCCAATATTGACTTTCCTCTTGGATTTCTCTGTTGAATTCTTTTAACTCCTCAAGCCTTTCTCTCTTCTATTCTTTATCCACATTGAGTCTATTTTTTATTCAAATTTATATAAGTTGTGTCACAGTCAAGGATTTAACTAATTTGATACCTTATGATCCATAACTGAGGGACTTGTAACTCACTTGCTTCACCAACACAGATACTTTGTGGAATTAAATTTTTGGTCTTCGTTTTTGTAACTTATGTAGAAATTTATGTTCTATGAATGGATACAAGGCCTTTATTATTTATTTAATTCTTAGTGAAACTACCCTTTATAGGCATGGCATGCTCTATGTTCTAACCTACACACATCAACTAGATAATAACACAATAGTAATCAATCCTAAGAAAATACTCTAATCTCAGTGCAATTCCTTTGCATGTTGATATCCAATTGAACTAGAGATCTTAAGATAATCAAGGTTGAGACATCATCATGGTTCGGTGTGGGTGTTTAGTTTGATTATAGTTCTCTAGTTATAAGCTAGTTACTTCACATACACCACATATTGTAAAGTGTAATCAACATAGATCAAAATATTGATGAGAATGAAAGAATCCAACATTTAGCATGGCCATAGATTCAAAAGAGTTATGTTCTATAGCTCTATGCCCATTGGAACTCACTCTAACATAGAGATAGCATTCCCATTGCAATTAAATCTACAATATGCACTTTACTTTTCAAATATATGACCCAACACTTCTACAATTTTTAATATTTTTCACACTCTATTGTAGACTTGGACTCATGGAACCAATTTCCTTGTATATGACCAAAAAAATGGCACAATTGGTGAAATTGAGTGCTTCAACAAACAAAAGCAAAATCACTACTTCACTTATGAAAATGTTTGATAATAAAGAAGAAAAACCAATCCCTCACTTCCACGTTTCATATGTATAGGCTCAAGCTTCAACTCATAATTTTTAATGCATACAATACTCATAAATCTAGCACATTTCCCCAATGATTGGAAGGCCATATGAAAATATTTCACATACAAGTATTAGGCTGGAAACGTTTTTAAGTATTCAACAATTTATTACTTCATTTTATCCATCCTATGGCTATATATAGCCAAACAATCAAGATATGATCAAGGAAGAGAGACCAAACTATTTTCCAAGCAATTGAACTCTCCATTCTACACAGGCTCCAATTCCTACATGTATACATCCAATCACCACTTTGTACAACCTCAATGAGATGAACATGAGGTTGTTTATGGCTTTTGAAACCTACACACAACCCCAAAGTTAACTTAGAAGATATGTATTACCTTCTTGGAGTAGAATCACTAGTGCATGGCCTCATGTAATCAGTCAAGCACTATATGAACATTGGGTTATGATACCAATAGTCTTAAGGATTGAATTTTTTTTCCTTAGAAATTAAATTTAAAATCTCTACTAGATAATTGCAACAACTCTCTCATCATATCCCTTAATCTCAAAGTAAGATGAATGGTGGGTAATGCAAAGTTGTTGGAATTCATCAAATACAAGTGCAGAATGAAATCCTAAGTGAAAAAATAAAACTGCAGCTGGGAATTCATCCTTAGATCCATTAATCCTACTACATGAAGCATTTTAAACACAAATAAATCATCAATAAATCAAGAAAAACAATTAACACATCTATTGAGAAAATTCCATCACACAAAGACACAATGTTTACCCTAAAACCAAAAATGGGAAAACCAACATTGAATGATTGCTCAATGTTCTTATTCTAGCCATCTCTAGTTACAATGTAGCTCATGGTTTTATGTACATCCTTCTTTCTTTGGCCAACAATCAACCCAAAATCTCTTTGAGAGTCAAATTACAAGAAGATATAGGGAGAGTTGGTGTGATGGGAAGGCCAATAAACATGGTCTTTCATTTCCCTTTTCCTTAGTCTTTTCTCTCCCATTTTCATTTTCTATTTTATTTAATTCTTTTTTTAATCTCTTTTGTCTCATTTACTTTTACATTCGTGGTCTTTATAAATATTTTATATAACCTCATTAATTGTCAAATTTTACTTAGGAACTATTATCCTAGGTATAACTAAGGAGATCATGTCTTGAGGACCACAGATCATAGACATGGAGTGTCGAGAGCTAGATGATTTAAGCATGGCCTCGGAGGGCCCCTCTTTTCTTTAGTGCAGTCCACATATCACTAGCATCAGTATTCATCACACTGGATTAATCTTGAAATGGAAATGAGTCTTTCTACATGAGGTAATAAGTCTGGGTATCATTGTATGTATCGCTCTGATTTTTAAAACATTCAAACATGTTTCATTTAATATTTATGGATTTCATAACGTTTGCTTGACTTTATGTTGTTTGCCTTGTCCAAACATGGGAAGGTCACATGGTTCCCTAGTAAGTTGCTCTCCTTTTAGGATAGGTTGTTAACTAGTGGATCTCTGAAGAGTCATCACTTGTTTCCTCCATACTTACCATTTTCCATCTTTATCCCCTCCATCTATCCACATTTTTGGGCATTCGGGAAGGCTCCACTTGGAAAGGGTTGTACCTTACCTAATAGGAAGAAGGGGATAAAGGCCCAGGGGGAAGTGTACTTGGAAAATGTTAAGAGACGAATTTAAAACTTCGAGATGCTTCACCCAGGGATCCCCGAGAAATCACTAAAATGCTTCTCATCAAGAAAAGGAGACACACATATGAATAAAACACTCAAGGCATTTGTTGGTGGATAGGAGGTCTCAACATGAGCTAGCCTATCATGACCATGAACATGTAGCGGTATGACACTACCACCCAACTGGTCACCAAGCCAAGGTAGTGGATCTTGGTTTCATGGCCAAGAGAAAGGGGGTCTCATCACGATCCAACCTTCTCATTTTCGTGAATTTTTTTTGGGTTACACTGCCACTAGCTGGTCACCAAGCCAGGGTGGTGGCCATCAACTCTTTCCTTACAACATGAAGAAAGATATCTAAAAGAAGAAAGAAAAGATAAAAATAATAAATGGAAATCAGTGGGCTTGGAAACATTTGCATCCATGACAATGTGCAACTCACCCTCAACAAAGGCACCCATAGGTGAGTGTTACATTTCTCTACTATCACATGCACCCCATGCCCAAAGTTTTTTTCCTCACCACCTCATACTTTTGCATGATTTGGATCAAGATCCACTGGGGAAATGACCTTGTTTTAAGGGATACTGGCCCAATAGAACACCCTGAGACCATTCCAAACTCTATACTTGTCAAGTTTCATAACATTTTGAGCATTTTTTTGGGTTTAGGGGGGTTTAATGCACATTTTTGGGTGTTTTAATTATTTGAAGTAATTTACGTATTATGATGCCTATGACTTATGAACCCCTAGAGGTTGTATTGGTTGTCTTTGTAGGACCTTTCACAGTGAACATGTACATGGAGAGATGACTATCTCGGACCTTCATGAGGGCTCAAAGCCCATTTGATTGATGTTGAGACCCTATCCAGGGGGCAAGATGAAGATGAAGGGGTTCTGCCAAGAAGAAGAAGGATGTTTCCTTTGGAGGAACTTTGGTGGACCTAGACCCGGGAGGATGTGCCTTTCCCACCTCAACACTGGCCTTTGGATGCCTTGGACTTCACCCATACATCCCTGGACGTTTCTACATGAAGTGGTTGTCACCTTGGGGGTAATCCTAAGGTTATTGGCATGCGTGCAAAGGTTTTTATCCTTTGGAGGCCCAACATTTCACTCCCTAATCCCAATGTTCCATGACAAAGTTCCAACGTCACCCTAGAAGGGCATGATGTCACCACTAGGAGGGTCTTTACATGCAAATTTGTTTTATTTTGTCCATAATTTAATTTACCAAGAAACTGGCGAGGTCGGCCCTGATATTTTGACCTAAAATAATTAAAGGTCAAATTTTGGTATAAATAAATATAAAGTGAAATTCATTTTATTATAAGTCTCACTTGAGTGGAGGTCTGAAATTTTCTTCGCACTAAGGGTTATTGGTTGAAACAAGGAGGGCACTACTCTTTTAAGTCTTGTTTTTGGCACTTGGACAAATTTTATAAAGTTTTGTGGCAATCTTGCATGGTTTTAAATGATT
Organism: Picea engelmannii; assembly: GCA_009831015.1. Taxonomy (NCBI): domain Eukaryota; kingdom Viridiplantae; phylum Streptophyta; class Pinopsida; order Pinales; family Pinaceae; genus Picea; species Picea engelmannii. The sequence goes on from ML800986.1 coordinate 69,496, forward strand.
ATTCTAGGTCAAAGTAAGTAGATTTTTACTTTGTCATTGTAAATGGTTATGGTAATGGTTTTGTTTCCCATACAAGATTATGAAATTGCATGTTTTAATTAATTCTTGAAGTAAGAAACTTAAAGTACTAACTTTCTTGCTTTTCATTTTCCTAGCTTTATTGAATTGATGTAGTAACTAGTGAAACCCTAGGGCCCTAAAGTGTTAGCTCTCTAGAGTTTTATAATAAGTTATTGTGCAAAATACTTTTCATCCATAAAAATCTAAGAAGAAGGAAGTGTTAGGGACTAGAAGTGCCTACACCCTAGCTTCCTCACTTCTTGAGGTCAAACCTAGGAGGACTTAAGTTGCTACTCCTCCTAGGTCTTTGTCCATCTTGGATTATGTGTAAAATCACTTGTTAGTATCCTTGAAGGAAGTCGCCTACTTGAATCCACTACCCTTAGAAAGGCACTAGTCAAACCCCACTCTTTGACAAGTATCTTCAAACTCAAACTCCGAATTGTTTCCTACTTTATTACCCTACTGACTTTAACTAGTTAACTAACCTAGCTTAGAGATACTAACAACCACTTAATTATTGTTGATAATTCACTATTACAGCCATTGTTTGTAGTCTAAATCAACCTACTAACCACCTTAAAACAACCCATAATTTGTACAAGGAAAGTTCAATATATTCTCAAGTGTTTGTTCAATTGCCTTAGAAGAGTACATTTCTTAAGCTTGTTTACTGTTGTCATTACTTTTATTTCATTGTTGTTACATTTAACTTAGACAACATGTCTAAATCCAATTGTTGGTTGATATATTTAGAGAACTCACATAAGACAAAGTATTATCATTGATTCTTTAAATGCTTGTTCACATTTTTTGCACAAGTGTGTTCTCGTTGATACAAATTGCAGCTATTATCATTTACTTATCGCTATCATCTACTTGTCATTTGCTGCATACATAGAGAGCCAACATATATTCACAAGTTTACTCTCTTGTTGAAGCATAATTATCATTTTTTATTGCCTTTAACGCTTGTTGTTGTATTGGTAAGGGTAAGGTACACTTTATCTTTATTTTTCTTCATTCTTCAAGACTTAAACTTGACTTGAGTGACATAGAGAGAGGGGTAGTTTACTTATCATTTCTTTCCCTTCATCAACCCACTAGGTCTAGGGACGTCTCCCTTGGAGAAGGTTTTTCCTCCTAAATAGAAAAGGGTATCATGTTGGGGTGATAGTGACAGGATTACCCTTGTGTTATGCCAATCTCGACCTACTTGCCTTTAGGCTTAGGGAAAGTACATATTGTGAGATAACATTTTTGGCATCGTTTCCAAGGAACACTGAGTCAATATTCCTCAATGACACTTTTTTGGTAAATTTTTTACTCAAAGCCTTCACTTTATAGAGCTTACCTGGCGAATCCATTGAGGGTGATTCCCTCACTCCCTTTGATAATATTTAAGAGGTTACCTGGCGACTCCACTGACTTACTCTCTACTTCGTGATACTTTCAAGACATGGGATCATGGCGCCCTGGGAACAATTGTATCCAACTATTGTTTTTGAAAGTTTTCAAGGATACCCACATTATTTTGATATAAAATGGTTAAACAACTCTCCAATATTCGGAGGCCTCCCATTTACTCACATTGTAGAATTCTTGATGTATATAAGTGAGATAGAATTTGAAGGGGAGGATGTTCTGTTAAAATTGTTCATACTTTCCCTGTCGTCTTTTTTGCAAGATTGGATTAAGGGTTGTTGTGAAGATAAGGGTATACCATCTTTCATAGACCTCATCAGTAGGTTTATTGATTTTTTGAAACCACAATGTCAGACATATGAAGATTCCCTCCAAAATCTCACAATATCCCTAGAGGACGAAGTATTCACCACTAATATTGTGGAATATCTCAGAGATGTGTACCATACTCAATACCAAGAACCCTTTGATATAGAAGGAGAGATTTCTGAAGAAGGTTGTCAACCCCTTGAAGAGGAGCAAGATTTTTCCCATGGTTCAACACAATGCAATAAATACTTGATTGAAGAAGTGAGTTATGAGGATGAAACATTAGTATCCTCTCCTCCATCTGATGAACCTCTCAAAGATCCTATCTCTCCTGCACAAGACAAAGAGAATGAGGTAAATCATTTTCTTTTCCAGGTTTTTGATGACACTTTTTTCTATGATTCAGAAGGTGAAGAAGTAAAGGAACCCTTGGAAGGGCTATGTCCTTCATTTTCTGATGAAGGTGAAAATATGATTAAAGAGACGAGTCTTGGGGATGATGTATTGGATGCTCTTCCATTTGATGAATTCATCCAAGCCTTTGATGCTCCTGCACAACAAGAAGTGAACATGATAAGTTATTTACCTTTCCAAGATTTTGATGATGCTTTATTTTGTGATTTGGAAGGTGAAGAAGTACTAGAGGAGCCCTTGGATGCATTAAATCCTTGATGTTATGATAAAGGTAGTGAGATGGTTGATAATATTGATAAGTTCATACATATTGGAAGACATAAGTGGGATGTGATTGGTTTTGATGAGGATCCCATTTATGATATGGAAGGATATCTTCTAATGTTTCCTTTACAACAATCATATGATGTTCCTAATAATTTTGACGTTTGGCAACAAGATGATTATATAATTATAGAATGTTTCCAAGCACCCAAGGATGACCCAGTGCAATGTTATCATGATGATTTTCGATCATACCTTGAGGATTTTGATGAGTATTCCTTTGAGCACTTGGATTTATTCTATGAAGAATATTATCAACCATTGTTGTGCTCAAATTTTGATAAAGGTGAGGGTGTTGCTTTCCTGAAGCATGATACTTGTGATAAGGTTGTCTATATCCCTATGATTTCTTTACCTCCTTATGTCACTGAGGATGCATTTGGGGAACATGTCTCTTGTTTCAAGTTTTCTTTAGGAAAAAACTTTCCGTTAGAATTAAAGTGGAGGTTGAATTCCTTAAGAAGTTTATTATCTCAATCTTTCAACTTTCCCCTAAGAAGTTGTCAGTTTCCCTCTAAGTTCTTGTTAATCCCTTCTCAAACCCCAAGAAGTGATGACGTCCAAGGTAGTCAACCCTCATACTCTTTGAGCCATCCTGATGCAAGAGCATCGCTCACTCATCAAGCGAGCCAACACATCAAGCAGAAAAGACAGTTGGACAGCGCCAGCGCACATTTTGAAATGCTTTGGAAATTGTTGATCCGTTCTTTAATGAAGGCATTCATAAAGAAGCGCAGTTGTATTGTAAATGGACCTTGAGCCTTTAAGCTCTCGTCCTTAGTAGATAGGAAGGCATTTAATAGATTTAATGTTGTTAGATAGGAATTAATTGTAGATTTGATAGTTGTAGAATTCGAGAGGGAAAGCGGAATATAGGCACCCTCCCTTGTACATTGTATCATCATCAAACATCCAGAAGAGAAGAGCAAGCAGAGTACCTGTGAAGAACACCCATGTATAGATTGAATTAATAGAAGAAAGTCTTTGATTCAACTCCATGGTTTGTGTTGTTTCTCTGTGTTGATATTATGCTCATGGATGTTTGCTTTCTTGTATGCATTTGCTTTTGAATATGCTGTGCATGTGATTTCAGAGGTTTACTGAAGTCTGTGAGAGAGAAAAGAATGAGTTTCAATTGTTTCTCTGTTTGAGCCAGGAGATTCCTGCATAGAGTGCAGTCGAATTCATCCGCATAGAGTGTGTTGATTGAGGCTCAACAGTTAGACTCTTATTCTCATCTGCCCAGTAGTTGAATTGGGTTGTTTGAGCTGTGCAAAAGAAGTACAGCTCGAACTTGAAGTTTCAGCCGCTAGTCTGAGCAAAGGAAGGCATAGACTACTGTTGCAGGAGGTGCACAGAGTCTGGAAGAACTCAACATTTCGAGAGTTGTTGGGAGCGAGCGCGCGGAGCGTGTGTAAATTCTCTGAGGGAGTCAGAGTTGAAAAGCTCAGGAGGGATAGTTCCTTCATGGATACTGTGGGAACAGACCCAGGAGAGGCCCATGCAGGAAGAAGCTGTGGAGCGGAAGAAATCCTCAAGGAGGAGAATCAACGGCCAGAAGTTCGCAGAGGAGAATTGTGAAATCCCACTGAACGTCAGATCTGGGAGAAGCTGCGAGGGATTTACCCTGTAGGTGCAAAGAGGGACCGACCATCAGGATTCGGCATATCAGGGTTCATGGAGGTGAGAGTTCCATACTCGTCGAAATCGCAATTCGCGATTTCCCAAAGATGTTGGAGCTGTTGATCGAGACGGGGACAGGTGGCGCGAAATCCAGGAAGGTCGGGATTCGGCGTTCGGGATTCTCCATTGCAAAGGAATTGGGCCAACGAAATCGCGATCCCGTGATTCCCGATAAGAGCGGAAAGAGGAGGTGACGTGGCGCGGAATTGACGCACATGCTATCGGAGTTCGGGGATTCGTGGCGTATGTGAACCGCGACATCTGATGTTCCGATTTCCTGATAGGGAAATCCCCGACAAAGTACGGAAGCGTTGACCCCTGACCATCGGGGTTCGAGGTTTCGAGTAGCACGAAAACGTGTCAACAAGTTTCGTGATATCGCGAAACCCGAATTCCCAACATTCAAAGGGGAGATCGTGGAAGGAGTTACTGTGGGTAGTGAGAGCTCCCGAGAGGAGTTGGAAGAGCCCTTTGACTCTTCGGGCTTGTGTTGAAGGAAGGTCCTGGTGGGAGCGGTTGGACCATGAGGGTCACGAATTTGCACCAAGTGCTATCAGAGCAAGAGAAGAGTTCTCTTTATTTTGGTAGAAGAGAGAAAGAGAAGACATCATGCCGCCCAGAAGGGAAAGGCAGTCACCAGATCCTGAAGACAGGGAGGTGCGAAGAAGAGGGAGGCCAACAGGAAATCCAAAAATGGAGCGCCAGATGAGAGATCTCCGAGCAAGGCTTGAGGAGATGGAGACAACGCAGAGACGTGGGGCTGGTGCTGGAGAGTTCAGTGATTCCAAGGTGGAAGAGGAAGCTGGACATGCAGAGGAAGTCACAACAGAAGATGCTTCGACTGAGCGGTTGATCAGAGCCATTTCTAGAATGAGCTCAAAAACCAAGATGGATATTCCAGTCTACGAGGGAAGTCTGGATGCAGAAGAGTTGTTGGACTGGATCCGAGCACTCGACACCTACTTCGATTATGAAGACATCGAAGAGGACAAGAAGGTAAGGCATGTTGTTACTAAGTTGAAAGGACATGCAGCCTTATGGTGGGACGAGCTACAGGCGGATAAACGTTCCAAAGGAAAACAAAATATCAAGAGATGGGACAGGATGATCGCTAAGATGAAAGCGAAATTCATCCCTAAAGATTATCAGATCACTCTGTTCAGGCGAATGCAGAACCTGAGACAGAAATTGATGACGGTGAAAGAGTACACCGAGGAGTTTTATAGACTCAATATCAGAGCTGGTCGTCGAGAGAGCGATGATGAGAAGGTGGCAAGATACCTGAATGGTCTGAGGTATGACATTCAGGATGAATTGAGCATAGTTACCATCCAAACAGTTGAGGATGCGTACCAGATGGCTCTGAAATCCGAAGAAAAGCTGAGACGCAAGCAAGGACAGTGAGGGTGAGGCAGGAGTCAGCCCAGAGGCAAGGCAGTTTCCCAGGAAAAATTCCAGAAGCCCAAGGAGGAGTGGAAGAAGCCTCAGGGTAAGGTTGAGAGATGTGGAACCTCACAAAGGCAACAATATGTTGAGCCGAGGAGGCAGCATACAGAGCAAGGTGGAGGCTATGCTGATGCCAACACATTTCCTCGTACCCGAGGTAGAGGAAGAGGACGAGGTGGAATCATCACATGTTTTACATGTGGAAAGGATGGACACAAAGCTGTTGATTGTCCAGACAGGAAAGTGGACAGAGGATAAACTCACATCACTGAGGCGCAAAGGCGTGATGCTAAGAACGAAGATGCAGACAACGGAAGATCGCTTGGGATGCATAAAATCCTTTTGACACCTGAGAAAGAGGTGGAGAGCGCAGTGCAAAGGAGCAGATTTTTCAGGACGACTTGCACAGCCAAGGACAGGAAATGCAAGGTCATAGTTGACAGTGGGAGCACCGATAATCTCGTTTCAACCGAGATGGTGGAAAAGCTGGAGCTGGAAACAACTAAGCATCCGAGTCCATATAAAGTCTCGTGGCTACAGAAAGGACACCGGGTAAGTGTCACTAAACAATGCTTAGTTAAATTCAAAATTGGGAATTATCATGATCAGATTCTGTGTGATGTCATTCCCATGGATGTGTGTCATATATTGCTGGGTAGACCATGGCAGTATGACATAAATGTTGTTCATGATGGGAGGATGAACACATATACCCTGGAAAAGGATGGAAGAACCCATAAATTGCTTTCGATAAAGGATAAGGAAGTAAAGCCGGATGTAAGCAGTACCATACTTCTCATGAGTGGGAAGGAACTTCTCACAGAGATGGAGAAGAAAGAAGATCCACAATTCTTTGTTGTCAGGAAGCCGAGAATTGTCCTGACAAGCACAAGAGTGGATGACTTACCAAACGAGATTTAGGAACTTCTGGGAGAGTTCGTTGACATCATCGTGGATGAAATACCTCGTTCGTTGCCACCGATGAGGAGTGTGAGTCACCATATAGACCTCATACCTGGAGCAAGTTTGCCGAATAAGGTAGCATACAGATCGACACCTCAGGAGAACGAGGAAGTCAAAAGGCAGGTACAGGATCTGTTGGACAAAGGACTGGTCAGGGAGAGTCTCAGTCCATGTGATGTTCCAACAGTGCTAAGTCCGAAGAAGGATGGAGGCTGGAGGATGTGTACAGACTCCAGAGAGATCAATAAAATCACCATCAGGGACAGATTTCCACTGCCAAGAATGGACGATCTGATGGATTGCCTGAGTGGGGCAAATTACTTTTCAAAGATTGATTTGAAAAGCAGATATCACCAGATTCGCATGAGAGAGGGTGATGAGTGGAAAACAACATTCAAAACAAATGAAGGTTTGTACGAATGGCTGGTCATGCCATTTGGTTTGACGAATGCGTCGAGCACATTTATGAGACTGATGAATGAAGTCCTGAGGGAATTCATTGGAAAGTTTGTTGTCGTATATCTGGACGACATATTGATTTTCAACAAGACCAAGGCTAAGCATTTAAAACATTTGGCTATTGTGATGAGGAAGCTACAACAGGAGAAGCTGTTGATCAATTTGAAGAAATGTTCGTTCATGAAGATGGAGCTCATTTATTTGGGTTTTGTAATATCGGCGAATGAGTTGAAAATGGATCCTGAGAAGGTGGAAGTAATCAGGGATTGGCCATCACCGAGAAATGTTTTTGAAGTGAGAAGTTTCCATGGATTGGCTAGTTTCTACAGGAAATTCATTCGGAATTTCAGTGGAATTAGTGCAACAATGATGGACACAGTGAAGAAGAGACATAAAATTTTTCATTGGACAACAGAGGCTGAGAGGAGCTTCAATCTGTTGAAGCGAAGGATCACAGAGCAACCAATTCTGGTGTTGCCTGATTTCCAGAAGACATTTCAAGTGAAATGTGACACGAGCGGATATGCCGTAGGAGGGGTCTTGAGTTAGGATGACAAACCAGTGGCATATTTCAGCAAGAAGCTAGATGAAACAAAGCTGAAATACTCCACATATGATAAAGAGTTTTATGCCATTATTCAGGCATTAAAGAAGTGGAGGCATTACTTGATACCCAAGGAATTTGTATTGTACAACGATAATCATGCATTGCAGTTTGTAAGTCAACAAGAGAAGTTGAACCAGAAGCATGCAAAATGGGTAGAGTACATGCAAAATTTCACATTTGTGATCAAACACATTTCGGGGACTGCTAACAAAGTGGCTGATGATTTGAGCAGGAACTGTTTACTGTTGCAGGAGTTAAGAGTCAAAACATTGGGTTTTGAAAATCTGAAAGACATGTATGCAAGTGATGCAGACTTCGGAGAAGCATACGAAGCAGCTGAGAATCCAGTTCTCAGAGATTGGAGTCCATGGATAGATTTCATGATCCAGGAGGGATTGCTGTTTAGAGGCAATCAACTATGTATTCCAAATTGCTCAATGAGGGAGAATTTGGTGAAGGAAAAACATAGTGGTGGATTAGCAGGTCATTTTGGACATGACAAAACATTCGCCAAGCTGAGCGAATCATATTTTTGGCCAGGCATGCGAGCCGATGTCAAAATATTTGTTGACAGATGCAGGATATGTCAACATTCAAAGGGTCGAAAGCAGAATGCTGGGTTATATCAGCCATTGTCCATACCTGAGAGGCCATGGGAGGCAACCAGTATGGATTTTGTTTTGGGTTTGCCGAGAACGCAAAAAGGAGTTGATTCCATCTTTGTGGTGGTGGATAGGTTTTCGAAGATGGCACATTTCATTCCGTGTCAGAAGACCAGCGATGCAACCCACATCGCAAATTTGTTTTTCAGAGAAATCGTCAGACTGCATGGATTGCCGAGAAGCATAGTCTCGGATCAGGATACGAAATTCATAGGTCATTTTTGGAGGACACTATGGAAAAAGCTAGGAACTAATCTGGCATTTAGTTCATCTTACCATCCGCAGACGGATGGGCAGACCGAGGTGGTCAACCAGAGTCTGGGGGATCTATTGAGAAGCTTGGTGACAGAACACCATAGCAGTTGGGACCAGATATTTCCACATGCAGAGTTCGCGTACAACGATTCGGTGAATCGGAGTACAGGAAAAAGCCCATTTCAGATTTTGTATGGGACACAACCAAGGGGATTTTCTGAACTCAGGGAGTCAGGACAGGCTGAAGCTAGCAGTGCTAGTGTAGAAGAGTTCGCTGAGGCGATGCAGGAACTTCACAGCCAAGTGAAGCAACGACTGATGAAATCAAATCAAGAGTATAAGCGCAGAGCCGATCAGCGGAAAAGACAACTTCAGTTTGAAGTTGGAGACATGGTTCTGGCACACCTGAGGAAGGAAAGGTTCCCAAGGGGAACATATAACAAGCTCAAGATGAAGAAAATCGGGCCATGCAAAGTCCTGAAGAAATTCGGGGAGAACGCATATGAGCTTGAGTTGCCGGATGGCATCGGGATATCTCCGATTTTTAATATTTCAGATTTGTACCCATACAGGGCTGGAGAAGCAGAAACTGGGACTGAGGAACCAATAATCCAGTGGCAGAAGCAATTGCCGGTAGTAGAAAAACCACAGATGGAGTGCATACTGGACAAGCGATTGGGCAAGAAGACCAGGCAAAAGCAGTATTTTGAGTACCTGGTGAAGTGGAAGAATCACCCAGTGGAGGATGCCAGCTGGGAGATAGAAGCAGTTATATAGAAGCATGGGCAGACTGTGCAGGAGCGCATGGATAGGAGCCCATGAATTTTTTTTAAGCCGAGGAGTATGATGCAGGAGCATCACTCACTCATCAAGCGAGCCAGCACATCAAGCAGAAAAGACAGCTGGACAGCGCCAGCGCACATTTTGAAATGCTTTGGAAATTGTTGTGCCGTTCTTTAATGAAGGCATTCATAAATAAGTGCAGTTGTATTGTAAATGGACCTTGAGCCTTTAAGCTCTCATCCTTAGTAGATAGGAAGGCATTTAATAGATTTAATGCTGTTAGATAGGAATTAATTGTAGATTTGATAGTTGTAGAATTCGAGAGGGCAAACGGAATATAGGCACCCTCCCTTGTACATTGTATCATCATCAAACATTCAGAAGAGAAGAGCAAGCAGAGAACCTGTGAAGAACACCCATGTACATATTGAATTAATAGAAGAAAGTCTTTGATTCAACTCCATGGTTTGTGTTGTTTCTCTGTGTTGATATTATGCTCATGGATGTTTGCTTTCTTGTATGCATTTGCTTTTGAATATGCTGTGCATGTGATTTCAGAGGTTTACTGAAGTCTGTGAGAGAGAAAAAAATGAGTTTCAATTGTTTCTCTGTTTGAGCCAGGAGATTCTTGCATAGAGTGCAGTCGAATTCATCCGCATAGAGTGTGTTGATTGAGGCTCAATAGTTAGACTCTTATTTTCATCTGCCTAGAAGTTGAATTGGGTTTTTTGAGCTGTGCAAAAGAAGTACAGGTCGAACTTGAAGTTTCAGCCGCTATTCTGAGCAAAGGAAGGCATAGACTACTATTGCAGGAGGTGCACAGAGTCTGGAAGAACTCAACATTTCGAGAGTTATTGGGAGTGAGCGCGAGGAGCGTGTGTAAATTATCTAAGGGAGTCGGAGTTGACAAGCTCAGGAGGGATAGTTCCTTCGTGGATACTGTGGGAACAGACCCAGGAGAGGCCCGTGTAGGAAGAAGTTGTGGAGCGAAAGAAATCCTCAAGGAGGAGAATCAACGGCCATAAGTTCGCAGAGGAGAATTGCGAAATCCCGCTGACCGTCAGATCTGGGTGAAGCTACGAGGGATTTACCCCGTAGGCGCAAAGAGGGAACCGACCATCAGGATTCGACATATCGGGGTTCACGGAGGTGAGAGTTCCATACTCGTCGAAATCGCGATTCGCAATTTCCCGAAGCCGTTGGATCTGTTGATCAAGACGGGGACAGGTGGCACGAAATCCTGGAAGGTCGGGATTCGACGTTCGGGATTCTCCATTGCAAAGGAATTGGGTCGGCGAAATCGCGATCCCGCGATTCCCGATAAGAGCGGAAAGAGGAGGTGACGTGGCGCGGAATTGACGCACGCGCTATCGGAGTTCGGGGATTCGTGGCGTATGTGAACCGTGACATCGGATGTTCCGATTTCCCGATAGGGAAATCCCCGAAAAAGTACGGAAGCGTTGACCCCTGACCATCGGGGTTCGGGGTTTCGAGTAGCATGAAAATGTGTCAACGAGTTTTGCGATATCGCGAAACCCGAATTCCCAACATTCAAAGGGGATATTGTGGAAGGAGTTACTGTGGGTAGTGAGAGCTCCCGAGAGGAGTTGGAAGAGCCCTTTGACTCTTCGGGCCTGTGTTGAAAGAAGGTCCTGGTGGGAGCGGTTGGACCATGAGGGTCACGACTTTGCACCACATCCCTTTGATTCCTTGACCTCTCATGATCCTTTTTCTGAGATGGATTGATCACTTTTCTGGAAGGGTGACTTGGCATGATTTTATCCCTCACTCCCACCTCCATGAGCTAGACTTTACGACATCCTATGATATAATGCATGCTCTAACTCATGTTATGTTGTTCTTGACTTGTCATTGTTTTGGTTTATGATGAAGTACAGAGGTAGGTATTATGAGGTATTCCTATGATAGTTTCACTGGTTATTTTACTACAACTAGAATTCAACCAACATGTAAGTAGAGGTAGGTAGGAATTTGTATCCATTATACATACCATTGCATTTAATATTAGTATAGTTGTAGTTTCATTTGAATATCATTTTGTATCACTTGTATATATGTATGCTCATAATCATATGTTAGACTAGAGATGCTTTTATTTGTTTATTTTATCATATACGGACGAGGGGTGATATCACTACCCTAGCAATTACTAATTTCTTTTGTTGATATTTAGCAGACACAGGTAATACCAAATATGTTGGGGTTCTCATGTGCTCTACAATGAGCACATGTCCCCAAGTTGGAGCCATGTGTTATCCCCTAGCTTAGGCATAACTAAGGAGATCATGTCTTGAGGCCCACAGGTCCTATACATGGAGTGTCGAGAGCCAGACGACTTATGCATGGCCCCGAAGGGCCCCTCTTTTCTTTAGTGTAGTACACATATCACCAGTAGAAGTATTAATCACACCGGCTTGGTCTTGAAATGGCATTGGGTCTTCCTCTATGAGGTAATAAGTCTAGGTACCATGGTATGTATCGCTCTGATTCAAAAAAAAAATTAACATGTTGCATTGAATCTTACTGGATTTCATAATGTTTTCTTGACTTTATGCTCTCTCCCTTGTCCAAACCTAGGAGGGTCACATGGTGCCATAGTAAGCTGGTTTCCTTTTAGGATAGGTTGTTACCTAGTGCATATTTGAAGAGTCATCGCCCGTTCCCTCCATAATTACCATTTTCCATCTTTATCCCCTCCATCTATCCACATTTTTGGGAATTTAGGAAGGATCCACTTGGAAAGGGTTGTACCTTACCTCATGGGAAGAAAGGGATAAAGGCCCAGGGGGTAGTGTAGCTAGAAAAAGTTAAGGTATGAATTTAAACCTTCAAGATGCTTAGCCCAGAGATCCCTGAGAAAGCATCGAAACGCTTCTAAGCAAGAAAAGGGGATCCACATATGAATAAAACACTCAAGTCATTTGTTGATGGATAAGAGGTCTCATCATGAGTCGACCTATCATGACCATGAACATGTAGTGGTATGACACTACCACCCAATTGGTCACCAAGCCAAGGTAGTGTCTCTTGGTTGCATGGCCAAGAGAAAGGGGGTCTCATAATGATCCAGCCTTCACATTTCTGTGAAATATTTGTGGGTGACACTGCCACTAGCTAGTCACCAAGCTAGGGGGTGGTCATCAACTCTTTCCTTGCAACATGAAGAAAGAGAGCTAAAATAAGAAAGAAAAGATAAAAATAATAAATGGAAATCAGTGGGCTTGGAAACATTTGAATCCATGACAAGGTGTATCTCACCCTCAACAAAGGCACCCATAAGTGAGTGTTACATTTCCCTGCTATGACATGCACCCCATGCCCAATTTTTTTCCCCTCACCACCTCATGCATTTGCATGATTTGGATCAAGCTTCATTGGGGAAATGACCTTGAATCAAGGGAGACTAGCCCAATAGGACACCCTAAGACCATTCCAAACCCTAGACTTGTCAAGTTGCATAATGTTTTGAGCAGTTGTTTGGGTTTAGGAGGTTTTAATGCACATGTTTGGGAATTGTGATTATTATAAGTGATTTATGTATTATGATGCATGTGACTTATGGACCCATGGAGGGAATATTGGTTGTCTTTGTAGGACCTTTCCCGGTGAATAGGTGCATGGAGAGATGACTAGCTCAGACCTTCATGAGGGATCAAATACCATTTGATGGATGTTGAGACCCCAGCCAGGGGGTAGGATGAAGGTGAAGGTGTTCTTCCAAGAAGAAGAAGGGTGTTTCCTTTAGAGGCACTTTGGTGGACCTAGACCCAGGCGGTTATGCCTTTGCCACCTGAACGTTCGCCTTTGGAGGACTTGGACATCACCCATACAACCCTGGATGTTTCTACATGCAATGGTTGTCACCTTGGGGGTAATCCTGAGGTTATTGGCATCTATGGGAAGGGTTTTAGCCTTTGGAGGCCCAATGTTTCACTCCCTGAGCCAAACGTTCCATGACATAGGTCCAACATCACCCTAGAAGGGGATGATGTCACCCCTAAGAGGGTATTTACATGAAAATTTGTTTTGTTTTGTCTAGATTTTAATTTTGTAATAAACTGGACAGGCCAACCCTGATATTTTGACCTAAAATAATTAAAGGTCAAATTTTGGTATAAATAAACATAAAGTGAAATTCATTTTATCATAAATCTCATTTGGGAGAGTGGAGGTCTGAAATTTTCTTTGTACTAAGGGTTATTGGTTGAAAGAAGGAGGGCCCTACTCTTTTAAGTCTTGTTTTTGGCACTTGGACAAATTTTATGAAGTTTTGTGGCAATCTTTCATGCTTTTAAATGATTATTCTTGGTCAAAGTAAGTAGATTTTTACTTTGTCATTGTAAATGGTTATGGTAATGGTTTTCTTTCTCATACAATATTATGAAATTGAATGTTTTAATTAATGCTCGAAGTAAGAAACTTAAAGTGCAAACTTTCTTGCTTTTCATTTTCCTAGCTTTATTGAATTGATCTAGTAACTAGTGAAACCCTAGGGCCCTTAAGTGATAGATATCTAGATATTTATACTTAGTTATTGTGCAAAGTACTTTTCATCCATAAAAATCCAAGAAAAAGGAGGTGTTAGGGCCTAGAAGTGCCTACACCCTAGCTTCCTCACTTCTTGAGGTCAAACCTAGGAGGACTTAAGTTTCTACTCCTCCTAGGTCTTTCTCCCTCTTGGATTATGTGTAAAATCACTTGTTAGAAGTGTTTAAGGAAGTCAAATACTTGACTCCACTACCCTTAGAAAGGCACTAGTCAAACCTCACTCTTTGACAGGTATCTTCAAACTCAAACTTCAAACTTACCCTACTAACTTTAACTAGTTAACTAACCTAACTTAAAGATAATAACATCCACTTAATTATTGTTGATAATTCATTGTTACAACCATTGTTTGTAGTCTATATCAACCTACCAACCACCTTATAATAGCCCATAATTTGTACAAGGTAAGTTACTATCAATATATGCTCAAGTGTTTGTTTAATTTTCTTAGCAGAGTACATTTCTGAAGCTTGTTTACTGTTTTCATTACTTATATTTCATTGTTGTTACATTTAACTTAGACAACATGTTTAAATCCAACTATTGGTTGATATATTTTGAGAACTCACATAAGACAAAGTATTATCATTGATGTTTTAAATCCTTGTTCACATTGTTTGCACAAGTGTGTTCTTCTTGATAGAAATTGCAGTTGTTATCATCTACTTGTCATTTTTTGCATACATAGACATCCAACATATATTCACAAGTTTACTGTCTTGTTGAAGCATCATTATCATTTGTTATTTCCTTTAACGCTTGTTGTTGTATTGGTAAGGGGACGATACACTTTATATTTCTTTTGCTTCATCCCTAAAGAATTAAACTTGACTTGAGTGACCTAGAGAGAGATAATTTACTTATCATTTCTTTCCCTTCATCAACCCACTAGGTCTAGGGATGTCTCCCTTGAAGAAGGTTTTTCCTCCTAAATAGAAAAGTGGATCTTGTTGGGGTGACAATGACAGGATTACTCTCGTGTTATGCCAATCTCGACCTGCTTTCCTTTAGGATTTGGGAAAGTACAGATTGTACGATAACAAGAACTAAGTCTTACAATCATTCACTTATTCGGATCCATTTCGTATAAGTGTTATATCTTAGATTGTCTCCAAACTCCTTTTGGTGACTTAATTTATAAGCATTTCTATATAATTAATGATAACATCATAGAAATAATGACAATACTATCAATTTTGACCATAGAGGCACATAGTTTCCTATACCATAGAGAGAATATTATAAAGAATGTTTTCCATACTATCTTTTTTTTTTTAATTACAAGTAAAAAAAATTAAAACTTTCAAAATTGTAAAATTTAATAAATACTTTTAGAATATAATGAAACAAAATGTAAGACAAAAGAAAGAATTTCAAGTATCTTTTTTTTAATTTTTTTTATTCTTGGTATGATAAATCTAAATTTGAAATTTTAAAAGGGGTTAGTTGAACAAGTTGTTGTCAATGTTTTTAGGAATTTGGCTAATTTTATGCTAGCAAGGATCTAGTTTGAAATGTTTTTACGAATTTGACTAGTTTCATACTAGCAAGGTTCTAATTTGAATTACTCTTTAATTTTTTTGGAGAAATTTTCCAAAAAAAATAAAAATAAATTTTAAAGTCTACAAAGGTATACATACCCTACCCTACCCTACTCCCCTCTGGATTTGAACCTGTAACCTCTTAAGAGGAAACACATGTTCTTAACCAAACTAAATACAAGAAACTAAATATTAAATAGAAAAATATATATGTTACAATACATTACCTAATAACTTCTAAAATTTAAAGTTATTAAAAACACTTCATTTAAAAAAAATAAAAATAAAAACATTTTAATTATATATACTCTTGATTTTTTTTTTATATAAATTTAAGATTAAAATCAACATTAAAAAAATTGTAATTAAAAACCTCAACATTTTGAAAATTTAATTTGAATAAAAAATTATTGTCAAAATAGTTCACTAATGAAATCATGTATACTTGCTAAGAAAAAAACAAACTATCATCCCAAAACTTTACAATATCTCTATCTTTGTTCCCCATCCTCTTCAACAATCAAAGTTTATGCACATTGAAATCTCCGCCATTCATAAAAATATTTCCTATGATAGAGGATCTTAAGGTTTCCTAACATGGTCTATGATGAGAGATGTTAATAAAAAAAAATAATACTTATATCTATCACAATGTTAATCAAATATTTTTAATTATGAAAATTTACTAAAATTATTAAAACATTAAACCATAAAAAATTAACCAAAATATTACTAGTATTTTAAACATAAAGTCAAATTCCAAACATAATTTACTTTCTAAAAAGGTTGCGGAAGGGAAATTTATAAATCTCCCCGTCATTTTAGACCTCCAAGAGAGTCTTGGAGGATTGGATCACTTTGTCACCTCTACCCAACTAATCCACAAACCCCAAACTTATTAACCGACCAACCATTTTAATGGGAGAAAATTCAATCAATTGCATAATGGGAGTTCAAGTTAGTAATTGATATTGTCTTAACTTGTTTTCATTGGGATGGGATGAATGAGACTTGTTAAATATTGTTATGTTTTCTCTTCTTTCTAATTGAGATAACTTTGAAATTTAAAGACTATTTTTTATTTTTATCAAATATTTATCTAAAAAATTCGAAAACTTTTGAACTTGAGATCATTTTAAAGTCAAGATGCAATTACTAGATTTATGATGTTAAAGCACTTTTTGAATTTTATGTATTAAATGCAAGTTTTTTTTTTCACTTGCATGAATAAGGACTCATCCACTAGCATGAATCTCTTTGTTTCAAGTGAATGCTATTAAGTAGACAATAAACATTCATGCCACATCTATATGGCCATCAAACTAAGGAGAAGAGTGATCCAAACATCAAACTTTCATGGTTGAGCATGTGAGCTCTATATATATAAAGTTGAATGCTTATCTAAAGGATATCCCTTATGTCGAAGGTGTCTCAGTTGACGGGTCCATTCTCTATCACAAGGGAGATATTGATGAATTAGTATAATTCTCACTTGAATGAGTGAAACAAGGGAGAAAGATTCATGTATAGTGTGACAGGCATTGTGATGACTTGTATTTAGAATGCAACATTAAGTGGGAAAGATGCACACCAACAAGATCTTAAAGTATTTGTGTCATCAAAAGTGGTCAATCAATTAATGGGCAAGGGATTCATTTTACTCATCAATACGGGGTGACATATCTTCGTAATTCCCACTGAAGCATGGTATGACCAGGTGGGGTGGGTCATTTCCCCCTTCTAAATATGTAAATATAATTGAAATACTCAACCCTTCTCTCCTTAAATCTTCCTCCCTTGGTTCATCTTCTTGAGCTTTTGACACAGCAATAAAGGGGAAGAAGAGATTATTTTCTAATTATAAGAAAGGTTGGCAACTCTAATTTTTGGGTTCTACAAATATTGATGTAATAATAAGAGAATTTTTTGGGTTCTACAAATATTGATGCAATAATAAGAGAAAAAGGAGGAGCAATATTTTGATGTGTCAATTTCAAGTGTTATTGTGTTTCTTTGACTTATAACATTGTTGTAGTTGCAACAAATATGCAACACATTTTTCTTTTCAAAATGTAATGACTTGCAAAAAGAAGAAATTCTTGTTTTTCAATGAAAGAGATTTGTATTGTGTGTGTTGTGGAAAGCCTGTGTTATCTCCTAATTTGGTTTTCTTCATGCTTCCTATATACAATCAGGATAAGTCCATGAGTAAGTTAAGTGAGGCTTTTGGCCCATGAAATCACAAATGTCTAAGGACCGACCCTAGGTAGCAATGATGCCAACCTTTCCTTCAAGTGTTGCAATAAAAGAATCATAAGACCCAATGTTATTAAGTAAATAACATAAAAAAAAAATGATGCATACATGAATAGCCAAGCCACATGGCCTGTGCGGTTGAAGCTTTGAAGGAACAATTGCAATTGTTGTTACCAGCACATAAACACAGCCACGCATATAAACTTAACTTTCATGAATGAAATAGGATCGAACGAGGATTCTTTGGGTCGTGGAGTATATTGATTCAAGCTGCGGATTTAATGAAATGGGAAGCGTACTCTATCAGTTTCATTGAGCTCGGTTGTTCTATTTTGACGAGGGTGAAGCCATGATCTTCCTCCTCAAACTCCAGAATTTCAATGATTTGCTTATCACATTTCTTGAGAAACTCACAGTATTCCAATTGTTTGTCCCTCAGAATGTCACGCCCTCCAATCACCATAACCGTCGGGGGTAGGGTACCTGCAAGGGACCAAACATCCAGCGCTCCGGTGTGGGGGGCAAGTGGGTTGCAGAAATGGTGGTCTCTGTTGCTTCCCGTGGGGAGTGCCAGCCTCCACAGCAAATCCGAGTCTTCCAGTGTAAAAAGCGGGATCTCTTGCCTGTCTTTAGTCTCGGACGCAGTCCGCGCCTCCCCTCCGAAATAGGGATACAGCAGAATCAATCCTCTTATTCGCATATCTCCACCCCAATCTTGTCCGCCAGACCACATTCCCAGGCGATGCGCGATGTTCCCTCCTGCGCTTTCTCCCATGAGGAATACCTTG